>BHFT01015301.1:0-51527 GCA_004320025.1 Laticauda laticaudata | reverse complement strand
TTTTTTTTTTTTTTTTGCTATAATTTGGACATCTCTTGGAAGACGTTTGAAGCCTGACAACTGGATACGAGGGCCAACAGATGGATGGGTGACAGATGATGGAAGAAGCCCACCTCCTTGTCAGTAAACATAGATGGGAGACCTGGCTCCCATCCTATTTGATTGATATACCAAACAAATGACCCATTGGGATCCTCATATCAAAACAACTTTACCTAATGTGCGGCCAGAATCTGAAAATAACATTTTTTTTAACCCTGCCTTTCTCTTTTTTTTTAAATTAATTTTTTTAAATACAAATACTACAAACATAATATATATAAATCTAAATGCAAAAAAAGGAAAAAAATACAAATATTACAGAGCACCCACCCACCCACCCTTGGAGACCATTTTTATTACTGATATTTCTTCTTCTATCTATAACAAGTAGGGGAAGGAAAAAGGAAAAGAAGGGTGAGGGGAAAAGAAAAGGCATTGACTCTCCACTCCCTTTGGTTTAGTAGAATAAGACAATAACATCAAACCTCAACTTTTTACTTTTACATAACAGTATAAACTAGTCATCTTTATAACAACAAATGTGTCTAATCAACAAAACCTAAAATCAACGTTTAATTTTTTCCACCTCACGCACCAAGTTCAGAAGTGGTTTCCAAGTAGAAAAGAAAGTAATTGTGTGTGTGTTTTTCTTTTATCAAAGCAGTCAATTTAGCCTTTAACCTTTTCAGTCCACATAATTATGTCCACTTAACATGTTAAATTACCTACATGCATAGGTAGATTTGGTTCCCTTCAACCTCTCATTTTACCTGGCAGGACGTAACATCAGATTGAGCTGTGAGTTGATTGAATGTGCCCATCGGACACCGCTGTGGAGTCTTTTGACCTCCCGGGCAGCTGCAATTCAGAACAAGAGTGATTTGGATTATGTAAAGCATGGTTGGTTGGTTTTTTGTTATTTTCTTACAACTTCTTCAAACCTGTGCCTTCCCTGTTCCTTTTTTTTTAAAAAAAAAAATCCATATATTTTATTTTAATTATAAGAATACAACACAGTGCAGCTCATCCGGCATTACAATTGTTATACATATATACATTTTATTTCATCATTTATAATCTCCTTGTTGGATATATTATTTACTAATTATTCTAATCATCATAGTTCTGACCTTGCCTTCTTCTATGTAACCATTGATAAAATTTATTCCATGTTTCATAGTACTTAGATGAATTAAAAGACAAAGGAGAGTTAACCTATCTGATTCTGCACATACCATAATTTTTCTTATTATCTTTGTTTCTGGAGGTATGTTTTCATTTTTCCAGGATTGTGCATATATTATTTTAGCTGCCATCAACACATGCACTATTAGATACATTAAATCCTTCCTATATCTTTCTGATATTGTTCCTAGGAGAAAAAATTCTGGTTTAAATGGAATACACTCTCCCCCCATTTGTTCCACCCATTTCTGAATCAAACTCCAATGTTTTTTTTTTCTTTTTGCAGTATTGCAAGTCCACCACATGTGAAAAATGTGCCTGTTGCATCTTTGCATTTCCAATAATTGGGAGATATGTTCCTTATCCACATGTGAAATTGATTAAGATATCCCTTAGATTCCTTCTTAGGATAATCGGTGCTCAAATTCTGCTTGCAGGTAGCAATAAGACTGATATACCACTTCACAGTGCTTTATAGCCCCCTCTAAGAATCAGAACCAGCCTATTGCCCCCAACAATCTGGGTCCTCATTTTACCCACCTCAGAAGGATGGAAGGCTGAGTCAACCTTGAGCCAGTCAAGATCGAACTGCTGGCAGCTGGCAGAATTAGCCTGCAATACTGCATTCTAACCACTGTGAAGGAAAGGAAGGAAAGAAAGAAAGAAAGATGAGAGGAAGGAAGGAAAGAAGGAAGGAAGGAAGGAAGGAGGGAGGGAAGGAAGGAAGGAAGGAAGGAAGGAAGGAAGGAAGGAAGGAAGGAAGATGGGCATGAAAAGGAGGGAAGGAAGGAAGGAAAACAGCAATAGCACTTAGACTTATATGTCACTTCATAGTGCTTTCCAGCCCTCTCTAAGCAGTTTTCAGAGTCAGCCTCTTGTCCCCAACAATCTGGGTCCTCATTTTACCCACCTCGGAAGGATGGAAGGCTGAGTCAACCTTGAGCCAGTGAGAATCGAACTGCCAAACTGCAGCCAGTAGTCAGCAGAAGTAGCTTGCAGTACTGCAGCCTAACCACGGCTCACCCCAAAGGAGTCCTTACAATCAATCATTTAGTGACTGTTTGAAGTTACAACAACACTGAAAAAAATCCACTTTTGACCAGTTCTCATGCTTATGACCATCATAGCATGCCCATGGTCACAGGATCAAAATTCAGGTGCTTCATGACAACCATTTATGATGGTTGCAGCATCCTGGGGTCGTGTGATTTTGACACCTTCTGTCATGCAGCATTAGTGGGGAAAATTGGATTCACTGAACAATTGATCTGCTTAATAACCATGGCAAAAAAAAAAAAGGTTGCAACCTTGGGTATGACTCACTCACCAACTGCCTTGCTTAGCAACTCCAATTCTGACTCTCAGTTGAGTTTGTAAGTTGAGGATTACCTGTATTGTAAACCCATATCAAGAAGCAAACTAGGGCATTCAAAACCTTTGCAAGACTAATACTTGAATTCAGCTCTGCTGCCTGGAATCCGCACTGTATATCAGACATTAATACAATTGAGTGAGTCCAGAAGTATTTTACCAGAAGAGTACTATATTCCTCTGTTCACAACAGAATAGACTTGAGATTCTAGGCTTAGACAGCCTTGAACTACGCCAGCTAAGACTAGACTTAAGCATAGTACATAAAATCATATGTTACAACATCTTACCAGTTAATGAATATTTCAGCTTTAACCACAACANTACGCCAGCTAAGACTAGACTTAAGCATAGTACATAAAATCATATGTTACAACATCTTACCAGTTAATGAATATTTCAGCTTTAACCACAACAACACAGGAGCACACAACAGATATAAATTTAATATAAACCACTCCAAACTTGATTGCAGGAAGTACGATTTCAGCAACAGAGTGGTCAATGTCTGGAACTCGCTCCCTGATTCTGTTGTTACATCCTCTAACCCCTACTCCTTTACCCTCAAACTATCCACTATTAACCTCACCCCATTCCAAAGAGGTCTGTAAGGGGCATGCATAAATGCACAATTGTGCTTACTGTCCCTTTCTATTGCCCCAATTATTAGTTCCTATTTCTTATATTTAAACTTATGTTTATTCTTATTTCTATTGTATTGTAGGCTTTTGACAAAATAAATAAATAAAAATAAAATAAAATAAATAAAATAAGCACCTCGATGGAATCAACAGGAAAGGATTTAACCATCGTAAGACATCATACATCTTAGCATCAGGAATTCCAGAATACACAGCTATGACCTTGCTCACCCTTTAAGATTTGGGAGGAGCAAGAAATATATTGTTTTGCTTTCCTTGCATATGTGTTATGTTTATTGATCATTGGCATGTATGATCAAGTCCCCGCTCTTAATCAACTGTGATTCTTTTTGTTGCATCAGACAGTCGATAGCTATTGAGCAGTGACATTAGTGTGAGCTACCAGCAATGTATGACAAAATATTCCACCAATATTCAGTCTTCAAAGACCAACAGCTTACAGGAGGGTGTGTTCCAGGCCTGCCAGTTCTAAAACTATCAAAAATGCTGCCAAGAGCTATTGGGCTATAAATTCACATTCAGTTCATTTTTTTGCCAATTGCTTTGTAAATATAACTGAAAGGTCGTCATTGTAATAATAGTATCTTAAAATCCAAATGTCAGTATTTTGGCTGTGAACCTTGAGTATCAAAACTGGAACGTGGGTGAATTTCAAGTATTGACTCATATTTATTTTCTGTTCTAATCCTTAAGCTCTTTCATCCAAAAAAATAATGGGAAGGAAGGGAGGGAGAGAGGGGAGGAGAGAGGAGAGGCATGGGGAAGGGAGGGGATGGAAGGAAGAAGGGACTGAGAGTGAAGAAGGAAAAAAGGGAGGGCCAGGGAAGGGAAGGGGATAGATGGAAGGAGTGACGAAGGAAGGAGAGGAGAGGGGGAGGAGAAGAGAAAGGAGAGGCATGGAGAAGAGAGGGGTGGGGAGAGGAGAGAACCAGGGGAGGGGAGGTGTGGGGAAGGAATGGGATGGATGGAGTGAGTGAGGAAGGAAGGAAGGACGATAGAAAAAAGAAAAGAAGGAATGAAGATAGAGATACAGAAAGAAGGAAAGAAGATAGAGAAAAGGAAGGAAGGAGCATAGAAGGAAAGAAGGAAGGAAGGAAGGAAGGAAGGAAGGAAGGAAGGAAGGAAGGAAGGAAGGAAGGAAGGAAGGAAGGAAGGATGGACTGATGATGTTGCCTAGCTGGATAATGAAACATGTGCAAGCCAACAACCAAGCTCAGAGAGCACCAAGGATCCCACCATCCAGCTCTGAGCTACCAAAATTCTCCTCTATTAGCACCGTATTCTAATCATGCAAACCACTTCCAGCAGAACAGGTTTACGTACAAATATCCAGCTGGACAGGGCAGGCAAGTTCCAGAAACATGGAAATGTCCTTCTGGGCACTGGATGAGGCATTCTCTGTCACAGTCTGCACCGCCATGGCTCAGGAGGGAAGAATCAAAGGCTGCAAAGAAGAACCACACATATTGTCAGGCTCCAAGTAAGCTCATTTTCTCAATATGGTTATCTCTATAAAAATGCTTCCTGAAAGATAAACAGGTGAATAGATCTTTAGATATCAAACTATTAATTTGACCTTCCTTCCTTCCTTCCTTCTTTCCTTCCTTCCTTCCTTTCTTCCTTCCTACTTTTCTTCAATTATTTTCCAATTGTGAGAGCCTTTAATCTATGACTTGATCTTTGGACCCTGGCAAGAGGGACAGGGTCACCCTCCACTCCCTGGCCCTGACTCTGCTTCTGCTGGGGCTTCTGCTGCCCGGGCTCACTCTTCTGGTGCTGGGGCTTCTGCTGATGCTGCTTCTGGTGTGGTGCTTCTGCTGGTGCTAAATCTGCTGATGCTGCTTCTGGTGTGGTGCTTCTGCTGGTGCTTACTCTGCTGGCACTGCTCCTGGTCCTGCTGGTCCTGTTGGTGCTTACTCTGCTGGCACTGCTCCTGGTCCTGCTGGTCCTGCTGGTGCTTCTGGTCCTGCTGGTGTCCGGTCCTGTCATGCTCCTGGTCCTGCTGGTGCTCCTGGTCCTGCTGGTCCTGCTGGTGCTCCTGCTCCTGCTCCTGGTGCTGCTGTGCTGCTGGTGCTCCTGGTCCTACTGGTGCTGCTGGTGCTGCTGGTCCTGCTTTTGCTGCTACTGTTGCTGCTGGTGCTGCTGCTGCTGCTGCTGGTGGTGGTGTGGAGGAGCAGCCCCTACAACCTCGAAGCCCTTCTGATGAGGGCTCATATGGCCCTGCCAAAGGGAGGAAGAGGCAGACGCGTGAACGGGAGAGGAGGCAAAACACAATCGAAGAGGAACATGAGGAGGAGGTGCTGGAGTGGCTGAGGGAGAATGAATATCTTTGGCAGAAGGGACACAGGTTCCTATCGAGACACCAAGAGGAAGCAGGCTGCTTGGAGAGAGAAGGCGGAGAGCCTGGGCTACACTTCGGAGGTGCCTTGGCTGGTGGAAGCACAAGCACACCTGGTACGGAAGCTGCACCTCAAGAATCTGGCCAGACCACGGTCAAGCTGACGGACCGGGAGACCTATGTGATGGCCAAGTGCAGCTTCTTGGAGGGTGAGATCCACCACCGAGGAGGCAGCCCCTCTCACAACCCTCTCTCTCAGGCAGCCTGCTGAGAGCCAGTCCTCTTCTGGCAAAGAGTCAGCTCCTGTGTACAGGCAGGTATCTGTGGAGCGTGCCACGACGAAGACCTCCCCGACAGCTATACTACCCCTGGCAGTGCATGGAGGGCCCCCTGACGCAGTGGGAGAAAGGAGATGGCACTTCACCACAGCCCAACCCGCATCCACCCCCAGCTCCACCTCCACAGAAGGCAGAGGGCAGAACAGAGGGGCAGAGCACACTGTCCTGCTGGAGATAAGAGACACCATCAGGAGCAGCGTAGATCTCCTCTCTCAGCTGGTACACACTGACGCCCCATCCTCCAACCGCAAGCCCTTCCTTACCTACGTCAACCAGACCCTCATGAACATGTCGGAACCCCAGTACCAGGTGATGAAGGACAGGATCACCGATCTTCTTCACAACCCTCCAGACCAAGATGAACCTGCTCCCACCCAGTCCAGGCCTGCTCCTCCACTCCAGGTTGATGTCACTGCCCTTCCAAGGCTTTCCACAGGCCCTCCCCTACCAAGGCTATGGCTACCAGGAGGTCCAGCAGCACAGGCAGCCCTTCCCAGCCACTGATGTCACCGATGCCACCCACGCCGCACGATGCCAGCCACGCCACAGATGTCACCCATGCCACCCGATGCCACTGACGCCAGTCCTCACCCAGCTGCAGACCAGACAGCCCCACTACACTGCTCCTTCTCCACCCCACAGCCAAGCCCGGCCTCAGTACATCTGTCATCGATATTGGGGCTGACACCCTATGTCATGGAGGAAGTGGCTCTCAACATTACGGGGCTGAGCCAGCTGTCTGAGAGCTTCCTCAACACACCGTCCCCTGTTGTTCTCTCGGGCCAGGCACCCCAGTGGCGCCTCAGACCAGCACTCCAGCAGCAGCCACCTCAACAGCACCTGGACCCTTCACCCCTGAGACTGGGCACACTCAGAGTGACCAAGAAGAGTGCCAGAGACTGGGTTGCTACCTGTTGACTTTATTTTTGCTTTGGACACTTGACTTGGGTCATTTTTCTTTTACAGCTTGTTATTAATAAAGTTTATCTTTGCTTCACACACTTGCTTCATTTATTTTTGTCAATAAAGTCTTGGTGGAAACTTTTAGAAATGGTTTAAGCCTTTGCATGCTTGTGGATGGGTAAGGATAGCAGTGGATGGGTAATAGCTGTGGGATGGGCAGGGATACCTGTGGGATGGGCAGGATACCTTTGGGATGGGTAATAGCTGTGGGATAGATAAACCTCCAGTGCACATAGTGGGACTGTATGGTCCACCCTCCAGGTGCCACACCTATAGCCCTTTATTATCAATAATAATGTAATCATTCATCCACACATGTCAACATAAACACAACTCTTTATTAAATGCCCTGTTCATTGTAGGCCCACCCAACATACATGGCCCAATCTCATCAGTGTGATGAGACAGCTTAAGGAAGCATCCATTAATCATCTATCATCCTGTCTTGCCACTCCACTGCTCCAGCTGGGGAGTTGCACCAGTGTTTCAGGAGGTTGCGCTGCTTCTTCCCTTCATGTGAAGCTCTGTTGGGCCTTGCACATCCACAGTGTCTATAGGTTTTGCCCTTGCCTCCATTCACCAGGCTCCATGTCCCCATTGCCTGTTGGAGGTCCACGAGCCTGTTCTGCAACACTGGGGTAGCGGGTGCGCATGAGATTGTGCAGGATGCAGCAAGCTTCCACGATGTTCCTCACGGTCTCTGGGTGATGCTGCATGGTGGTGAGAAGTACCTGGAACCTGTTGGCCAGGATGCAAAGGCGTTCTCCCACCACCCGCCTTGCCCTGGACAGCCTGTAGTTGAAGATCCTCTCTTCACGGGTGAGGAGTCTGGAAGTGTAGGGCTTCATGAGGTAGGTTCTGAGGGAGAAGCGTCATCCCCACAATGAAGTAGGGCACATCTTGCGTGTCATTGGGCAGTGGGTCTGGATCTGGGAAGCCACGATGAGGTTGCCTTCCAGCCCCTCCTTGAGGTGACTGGCGTTGTATACCTGGGCATCTGAAGATGAGCCGTTGCCTGAAGCATCGATGTACATGAACTTGTAGTCAGCATCGACCATGGCGAAGAGGACGATGCTGAAGAAGCCCTTGTAGTTGAAATAAGTGGACCCCGACTTGGCTGGCGCTTTGCAGGCCAGCTGCTTCCCATCTATGGCTCCAATGGTGTGTGAGAAGTTCCACCTCTGATACCACTGCTCTGCAACTTTCTTTCAGATATAGCGGACGCGTAACGGATGACGACGGATGTAGAACGGATGTTCCCCGTATGTGTACGGATGTATAATGGACGTGTTGGACATTTTCGCTCAAAAAGTTTTGAGCAGCTCAAAACTTTTTGAGCGGATGGAACCTCAGTCGATGGATGCTGGATGGATAGAGAGGATGAAAAACAGAGGCAGTGAGTACAGAACGGATGAATCGCGTTAACCAACGGATGGCCAGTGTTTCTCCCATTTTACATCCTCTTTCCATCCATTGGTGCAGTGTGGACATGGGCTTAAATGGCACTTCACCACCCAAAGCAATATTGACAAAGACGTCTATGGATTTCAGAGCAAGGAAGTTTTTTTTTTTTTAACATTTCAGGATTCCTATGTCCCATTAAAGCACATTTTATCTGCTGTTTATAAAACTGTCCTCTTTTCTATTGTTGAACTGTCAAAACATAGTTACCAGACTTAAAAAAGAAAAAAAAAACCAAGCAAATGTTCAACAGGTGTGTTATGAAATATATTTGCATGGGTTTTTTTAAAAAAATGCAAGCAGGAAAATGTGTTCTTTTCAGTTTTCTAATTTGAATCTTGAACTCCTAGTGGCAAATCTTTAAACAGCTAACATAATTCTATTGCTTCTAGTGAAGGAAGACTTAAATCATTGTGCTCTAAAAAGAAAATTAACCTGACAAAAAGATGAGAGATTTTCCCTCAAATAATTCACCTTTAAAATGGGATGGTTGTCTTATATTAGCACAAAACAGTAATGACAAATATGTTGTTATTTTTTTCTTCTGATTGAGCTTTTTAGTGGGAGGAAAAGACTTAAAGTCAGGATAATTTTCCCTTTTGATAAATACTGGGCTGTTTGCAAAAGAGGAGATAGTTGAATTTTGAAAAGCACTGCTTTTGTGCAGAATAACAACAAAAAAAATGTGTATTTCTTTTTTCACAAGTATTACTGGAATTCTATTGTATGCTATTTGGGTCAGCTGTGGATGCATTTAAATAACACGAAAAGAAGATTCCAGTTTAATGAAAAGAAGGACTAAGGATGGCATGATAGCGGTGTTCCAGTATTTGAGAGGCTGACACAAAGAAGGTGAGACAAGAAGCAAATGGGTGGAAACTCATCAAGGAGAGAAGCAACCTATAAGTAAGGATAAATTTCCTGTCAATTAGGACAATTCATCAGTGGAACAACTTGCCTCCAAAAGTTGTAAATGCTCCAACACTGGAGGTTTTTAAGAAGAGATTGGATAACCATTTGTCTGAATATGCTATATGGTTTCCTGCCTAAGCAGGGGGTTAGACTAGGAGACCTTCAGGATCCCTTCCAACTCCATAAGAAGAAGAAAAACAGAAGGTTGCAAGGCAATCAGTATTGCTCTATGTAGATCAGAACCCAGGACAGATTTATAATGGCCTGATAATTTGCCTTTTAAGCAATTAGTCAAGTCATTGGTTATGAGAAAAGTAGTAGGCCTAACAACTCAAAGCAAGTGCTTCTTCTGAGATATCAAAAGATGAGCCAACTTCCTGTTTAATCACCCAAAGTGATTGTCATTAACTGGTAGGCTAATAACAACAATGGTTATACTAAAAATGAAGAGAGATGCTAGATCAGTCACCAACCAGTGGGCCACAGCCTACTGGTGGTCCGTGAGAAAATTTTGGTGGTCTGCAGAAAAATGTCACCCCCAGAGCACCCCCCCCAAGTAATTAATCCAGGCTACGGGGGAACACAAGGATGAGCTGCCCACATGGCCTGCCCACCCACTGGCCCCCACCCTTTGGCCGAGTGCAAACCTTACCTTGAGTAGAGCCATGCAAGCTAGAACTGGAAGGTAAGACCAATGGCAGGGGAGGGAAATCCGCCCCGGGGGTAGCTTGCTGATGTTGGTGGGAAAGTCGGTCCCATATTCCAGAGCTGCAGTAGTCACAGGACTGGCCCTTTGGTCTTCCTGGAGCAGCTCCTCCAGTCCATAGCAGGCCGATGCACCCGGGTGGAGGAGTAGCTACTTAGGGATGACCAAAGAGCCAGTCCTGTAACTATTGTAGCTCTGGAATATGGGACCGATTTTCCCACCAATGTCAGCAAGCCACTGTGAGTCAAAATTCATATTAGTGGTCCACAGGATTTAAAACTATGAGCTTGGTAGTCCCTGAGGTCCAAATCAGCTGAGTCAGCTATGCTGACTCAGGATTTTGGAAGAGAAGTAAACTCGACATTACCACATTAAACTAAGAATTGAAGAATTGAAGGCAGCTATTATATCCTCAGAGGAAGTACAGGTAACCCTCAACTTTCAACAGTTCATTTAGTGACTATTCAAATTTACAACAGCACTGAAAAAAAGGGAATTAAGACAGTTTTTACAGCCTTATAACCATTGCAGCATTTCCGGGGTCACATGATCAGAATTCAGATGCTTGGCAACTGACGCGTATTTATGATGGTTGCAATGTCCATGTGTTCCCTTTTTGCAACCTTCTGACAAGCAAAGTCAGCAAGAAAGCCAGATTTACTAAACAAATGTGTCACTAACTTCGTAACTTCAGTGATTCACATAACAACTGTGGCAAGAAAGATCGTAAAATGGGGCAAAATTCACTTAACAAATGCCTCATTTGGTAACCAAAAACTGGGCCTCCATTGTAGAGGATTACATGTAATCAGAAGTCCTTCTTTGTGTGTGTCTGACTCACAGATGAACACAACACAGAAGCCTGATGATGGTGGATGAGATTCTGCCAAAACGTTGCTATAGTTTAAAAGCACAACTATAATGACGTGGGAAAATACCCGAACAAAGCTGAATAACATATATGTAAGTACCTGTGAAAACTTAAGAATATATATATTGGTTTCCCTTTCTTTTCTTTCCTTTCTTTTTTCTTTTTCTGTATTTCCCTCTCTTTTCTCTTTAGCTTTTTCTTGATTGTGAGTTTATATTGTTTTTTAGGTGTACTTTTTGTAAAATTCAATCCAGCTATGATGGCAAACTATGAAGGAAACTCAAATCCAGTTGAGACGTTACAAGAGGGAGTCAGCCATCTCACCCAACCTGTTGGATTGCACCTGTAAAATCCAAGCAGTTAAAAAAGAGAGGGAAAAGCAGACCTACCTGTTGAGATGCAAGCAAAGGCAGAAAATAAAACGAAGACATTCCAGGGTTCAGCCATCTAGCTGCAGCAAGACTGGTCCAAGAAGAGAAGCCAAAGAGCCAACAGACTTTGCTCAAGCTTTCTCTGCCCCAGTTAGCAAAGTCTTCCTATGCACAGGCCAAATGTGTAACCAAATCTCTCATGAATAATTACTTTCCAATAGAAGCTGAAGTGAAATGAATACCAAGTAGCTGGGAAAAACTAGAGAGTGCAGATAGGCAATAAGGATGTCTCAGGGAACTGGAAAAAGCAGGAGAAGATGAGCTCCTAGCAAAAGGCAGGATATTTAGAATAGAATAGCACAGTTGGAAGGGACCTTGGAGGTCTTCTCGTCCAACCCCCTGCAGGCAGGAAACCCTATAGCATTTCAGACAAGTGGTTATCCAATCACTTCTTAAAAACTTCCAGAACTGGAGCATTTACAACTTCTGAAGGCAAGTTGTTCCACTGATTAATTGTTCTCGCTGTTAGGAAATGTCTCCTTAGTTCGAGGTTGCTTCTCTCCTTGATTAGTTTCCAATGTGGTTCAATGTGTGAAGGGTGAAGGATTTGTGTTTGTGTTTATTTTCATGGTCATGGTCATGATGTGCACTGAAGATGGTGTTTGATTTCATTGTACGAGGTGCAATGACAATAAAGTAAACTAAAACTAAACAAAAGAGACATGTAGGTGATTGCCTTCCTTGATTTGACATGAGATTTATACAGCTACCTAAAATGCATAAGTCTTTGGAAGACACAAGAAACAGACTTGTGAACAGAGTAGGGACTACTGGGAGGAGCACATTAAATCAGTGGGGAGAGAAACCTCCTCTGAGTCGCTGAAATACCAGCCAAGCCTTCCACCTCCCTGCTCCTTTAGCTAGGAAATGCCATCTGTTGAACTTTTATAAAGTCTTTCATTAAACTCCTCCAATACATCTCCAATGCATCTGTTTCCCTCCACTCTTTAAACAATTCTTGGGAATATCTGCAATTATCTTACATTATAGACAAGAATTGCCAATTAAATCTTTATCAACACAATGTTAAAGAGAGGCAGCAAGCCAAATTCACCGGCACTGGTTTTACTCCATCCCTCTCAGCTAGTGAGCTGTCTGAGAAACCAATAAATTTATTGACTGGGGAAAGCAGACTGGCCTATCAGGCAACCAGTCCATTACTGGTTGAATTGGTAAAACTAAGCTTTGCTGATAACCAGTAAAGGGATTGAAAAAAGGTACAAAGTCCTTCCTCATTCTGCTATGTCTGGTTCCTCACTGACAAAGTTTAAAGTCATTCAAATAATGATATTGGATTCTGCTTTTCATCTGTGTAACTTCGACTTCCATGGAGAAACATTGCTATATCCAAATGTAGTCTACTCCATGGGTTGAATTCTATTCTTGTCCGGTAGCTGTCATACTTTTGAAACTGGGTTGCAAATACCTTTTGGGGATCCGTCATAACTTGGAACTTTTGCCAAGCTGATGAATTTTGAGTGCCCAATTTCACTTAGATTTAATTAAAAAAAAAAAAACTTCCACCAAACCAAATCCCTAAGCCAAATCTTCACACTGCTAGATGAGGATATAATACAAAAATGAACAATAGAAAACCATCTGTTCGTACATTTCTCAATTTTTGTAATATTACTCAATCATGTTCCAAATGCTGTGGCATACACACAGACATGCCCAAGGATATCTAACCCTTAAAATTCATTTTTTTAAGTAGAGACAGTCACTTCATTTAACAAAATAACAGAAGAGTTGGAAAGGACCTTGGAGGTCTTCTGGTCCAACCCCCTGCTTAGGCAGGAAACCCTACATCACTTCAGACAAATGGTTGTCCAAACTTTTCTTAAAAGCTTCCAGGGTTGGAGCATTCATGACTTCTGGGGGCAAGTTGTTCCTCTGATTAATTGTTCTAACTGTCAAGAAATTTATCCTTAGTTCTAGGTTGCTTCTCTCCTTGATTATTTTCCATCCATTGCTTTTTGTCCTGCCTTCAGGTGCTTTGGAGAATAGCTGGACTCCCTCTTCTTTGGGGCAGCCCCTGAAATATTGAATCACTGCTATCATGTCATCCCTGTCCTTCTTTTCATTAAACTAGACCTATCCAATTCCTGAAAATTAATTAATTTCTCTCAGCATCCCAACTCCAAGCTGAGTCCACTTGCCAATCCCTTCTGATGCCAAAGAAGAACAATTTGCATGATTTCACGTCAGCGTTTGACTGGTGTGGTACCCTGTAATTTTAGCCTTCCAAAGAGATGTTAACACTTTGAGAACAAGGCCGCTGACAAGATAATGATATCTCCCTGACAATGTTGCCTGAGATTCATTTGGGGGGCAGCTCAGCAGCAAAACACAATTTTAAATCTTTCACCAATCCACCAAAGCCACACAGTAGATGAGAAGATGGGAGGATGTCAACCACCGTAGCTGAAACTGGGGACACTCACACACACACACACACACACACACAAAGGAAAATGCACATCAGCCTCCCTTCCATCAGCCTAAACTGTATGAATCCTTGTGATTATGGACAACACTTCTTGGTTTTTATTGTCAGCACTATCTCTGAAGCTATTTTTCTTCCTACAGAATGCTAAAACAGATTATAGATGGAAGAGAATATTTGAGGTTCAGGTTGAACCGCAGGGTCCTATCTGAGCTTGGTTGTTTTCTTACAGACGTTTCATGACCCAACTAGGTAACATCATCAGTGCTAGAAGGAAGGGGATTTGTGGAGAGGAGGAGGAGGAGGAGGATAACTGAAGAGTCCTTGGTGCTCTCTGAGCTTGGTGGTTTTCTTGCAGACATTTCATGACCCAACTAGGTAACATCATCAGTGCTGGAAAGGAGTAGGTTTATATTATACCAGTAGTCCTCGACTTACGCTCATGCCTAATGCAGAACTAGAACTCACAGTCTTCAGGTTTCTTGCCTGTTGATATAATCACTAGATCAAACTGGCTGCATTAATCTCTGTCATTAAATACCTTGTAATTGTTGTATATAAAGTCCTAAACACTTAATCTGATTAAACTCACACATCATCATAACAACATTTAACTGTACAAAAAGAATTCTGTGATTGTGATTACTTTCACAAATTGTCTGGATTTCTCTGCATCAATTTCTGGATGGGACAGAAGAATATAAATTTACTAAATTAATATTGGATAGATATGCTTCTATCACCTCAGGTGCAGTTTTTAAAAATGATAACAATCAATCCCACCACTGCAACAACCCCTCCCTCTTCTAGCACTGATGATGTTGCCTAGCTGAGTCGTGAAACATGTGCAAGAAAACAACCAAGCTCAGAATATGCCAAGGACCCCATAAGTTACATAATATATTTTCTACATCAATTTTGCACTTATCACATTTGTAATCCCCAAGGACTCTTGGTGGTTTTACATCAGGTTTAACATTAAAGAGCAATTTCAAAAATGTTAACATCCATGGTGATCACACCATACAGCATATAAAAGAATTCATTTTCAAATGGAGCAAAGAACAATAGACATTAATAATAACCATGGAATCATCCAATTAAGTCCCAAATACCTACAACCATGTGTTGCCTCCCTTGAATAAAGTTTTATTTTTCCTTTACAGTGAGGATATGATGCTAAAATGCTATAAAATAACCTTCTCATAAAAACATGGTACAGCGCAATAACATCAGCAAGAACCAAAATGTGAATGGGATATTTTGCTGCAAAAATGTAAGAAAAGGTTTTAGCTTGGCCTTATCATTCTTTGAGCATTTGATATTAAATGTTAAGGTTACTGTCTCCCAGCAAAAACTAGTACAGTTTTTTTTCTTAAAAAAAAAAAAGACATTATTGCTTTGCCAAGTTTTTGTTGTGGTTTAAATCAGAGGGTAAAGGAAGGAATCTGACATGACTTAAAAATAAAGCCATAAAATATAATGCTGTGAAACAGATTCTGGTTCGGTGCTACTGCTGGCCATCAAAACTCAGATTATTATAGTGGAAAAGCAGTGAATCAGAGCACAAAGTTCTGCAAAATAAGCAGAGGCTTGGAGTTAGTGTGGAGAATTTGTGTCAATCTAATAGCTCTAGAAAGGGGACGGGGTGGCTCAGGGGCTAAGACGTTCAACTTGTTCATCAGAAAGGTCGGCAGTTCAGTGGTTTGAATTCCTAGCGCCGCGTAATCAGGTGAGCTCCCGTTACTTGTCCCAGGTTCTACCAACCTAGCAGTTCGAAAGCATATGAAAATGCAAATTGAAAAATAGGCACCACTTTGGTGGGAAGGTAACAGCGTTCTGTGGTCATGCTGGCCACTTTGGACAGCACTGGCTCTTCTTCAACTTTGTGATGGAGATGAGCACCACCCCTTAGAATCAGAAATGTCTAGCAAGTAAGTGCAAGGGGAACCTTTATCTTCACCTTAATATCTCTAGAATTGGTTATAGAAAACTGGAAATAACACAAGGTGGAAGGGCTAGAGAAAATATTTAAGGAACGTGAATGTCAGAAAAAAAAAAGATGTTGGGAGAGAGGTTTAGAAGTCACAATACAGTTCTGCTTAAATGACTACTATTAAGGATTGTACCTTATGATTCTTGACTCTTGATGAATGTAACTTTTCTTTTATGTACACTGACAGCATTTGCACCAAGGCAAATTCCTTGTGTGTCCAATCATACTTGGCCAATAAAGAATTCTATCTATCTGTCTGTCTGTCTGTCTGTCTGTCTGTCTGTCTATCTATCTATCTATCTATCTATCTATCTATCTATCTATCTATCTATCTATCTATCTATCTATCTATCCATCCATCCATCCATCNATCCATCCATCCATCCATCCATCCATCCATCCATCCATCCATCCATCCATCCATCCATCCATCCATCTATCTATCTATCTATCTATCTATCTATCTATCTATCTATCTATCTATCTATCTATCTAGGACTCTGTCTGCTACCTTGTACCAAAGGATCATCTCCCTCCCCAGCCCATTTCCATTTAGTTCCCATTTAGTAACAGAGTGATAAAACCTCCTGGATATAGAAGACTTATAATGGAAAACACCACCAGAGCTTTAACTAGTGTGCACCCAACAGCATCCTTCAATAAACTCTGTTTCAGTCTGAATTATTCATAGCTAAATGGACAGAACTCTCTGAACAACAAGGTTAGGCCAATAAAATACATGTTCTCCATGCCGCAGCCTGGAAGCATTATAGGTTTTCTTTGAGTGCTCTGGACCTTGATAACCAAGTTGTTGAATGTGGGAGATGGATGGAGTGCTACGTGCAATCCTATTTGCGCTGTAAATGGAAACGTTTTGCTGATATTTAGGCCAAAAAATTTCTAAGATGGGAGCATCACGTGGTGAAAAAAAAGGAGAAAGCCTCAAAGCAATGACAGCCAGGGTTATTTATTTAAACTTAAACATACTCTCTTTTCACCTTAACCTCCTCCGGCCTGTTATATTACAGCAAAGCCAGAGGTGATATAACAGAACAGATCAAACAGATCAAACAGATAATCAGAGTTGGAAGGGACCTTGTACATCATCTAGTCCAACCCCCCCACCCATCCAAGTAGGAGACCCTACACCATTTCTGACAAATGGCAGTCCAATCTCTTCTTGAAAGCCTCCGATGATGAAGCTCCCACTACACTTTCTGAAGGAAACTTCTGTTCCATTGGTTGATTGTTCTCACTGTCAGAAAGTTTCTCCTTGTTTCCAGGTTGGAATCTCTCCTTGTTCAGTTTCCATCCATTATTCCTTGTCTGGCCTACAGGTGTGCTTTAGAAAATAGCCTTGACCCCCTCTTCTCTCTCTGTTGGCACCCCTCAAATATTGGAAGACTGTTATCATGTCTCCCCTGTCCTTCTCTTCCCTAGACTAGCCAAGCCCAGTTCCTGTACCATTCTTTGTATGTTTTAGTCTCCAGTCCCTAATCATCTCTGGTTGCTCTTCTCTGTACTTCTTCTAGAGTCTCAACACTCTTTTTATAAGTGTGGTGACCAAACCTGGATGCAGTCCTCTAGGTGTGGTCTCACTAAGGCCTTTATAGAGTGGTATTAGTATCTCACTTGATCTTGACGTATCCTCTGTTAATGCAATTTAGGATTGCATTGGCTTTTTGGGCTGCTGCTGCACACAACTGGCTCAATTTTAGCTGGTTGTCCACTGAGACTCCAAGATCCCTCTCACATTTCTGCTATTGAGCCTGGTTTCACACAGTCTATACGTGTGCTTTTGGTTTTTCTTGCCCTAAGTGTTGAAGGACTTTATTTTTCTCTACGATTGAATTCATTTTGTTCGATAGGCCCAGGGTTCAAGTCTGTCGAGATCCATCTGGATCTTGAGCCTATCTTCTGTGGTGTTAGCTATTCCGCCAGCTTAGCATCATCTGCAAATTTGGTAAGTTCCCCTTCTATTCCCTTATCTAAGTCATTAAATAAAGATATTGAAGAGTACTGGGCCTAAGACCAGAACCTTGTGGCACCCCACTGCTTACTTCTCTCATGGTAGACTTAGACCCACTAAGAAACTACTCGTTGAGTATGGTTTGCCCAGCCAGTTGCAAGTTCATCTAGTGGTGGTGCTATCTGTTCACTTTTTCTAGCTTACTAAGAAGTAAGTTGTGGTCTACTTTGTCGAATGCCTTGCTGAAATCTAAATATATTATGCCACAGTATTTGCTGGACTACTAATTTTGTCACTGTGTTGAAGAATGAAATAAAGATTGGTTTGGCATGATCTGTTCTTAAGAAACCCATGCTGAACTGCTAGTTATTACTGTCCTTGTTCTAGATGTTGGCAGATCTGTTTTTTTATTATCTTCCAGTATCTTCCTAGGTATTGTGTCAGGCTGATTGGTCTATAGTTGGGTCTTGGGTCTGTTTTTTTTTTTCTCCTTTTTTGAAGATGGGAACACATCAGCTCTTTTCCAGTCCTCTGGTAATTCCGGTGCTCCAGGATTTTTGAAAGTATATGGTGCAGTTTCTGAGATGACTGCTTGCCAGATCTTTTAAAACTCTGGGATGTTAATCTATTCAGGCCCCAGAGATTTGTTTTCATCAAGATCAGACAGGGTCTTCTCTACTATTTTTTTGCTCATTTTAACTTTTTATTTCTGGTCTGTCTTTTACAGTTATGTTTTGGTGGGTTGAGCCATAGTTTCTTTTTGCATGAAGACAGATGCAAAGAATGAGTTAAGCAGTTTTCTGCTTTCTCTCTGTTGCCTGTTACTTCCTTGCCATCTTTTCTCTTTAGTGGACTGACTGTTTCCTTATTTTTTCTTGTTTATTTATTTGTTGAAGAAACTTTTTTTTTAATTATCTTTGACTTTTGTTACTAGTCTTGTTTGTTCTGAGCTTTTGCTATCCTGACTTCATCTTTGCAGATTCTGGCTATCTGCTGATATTCTGCTTAGTTGTAGTCCTTCTTTCCATTTTTTTGTACTTGTCCTTTTTATTTCAATTTGCCAGAGAGATCTTTTTTTTTAATTTTTATTGATTTTTAAAACAAACATGAACAACAAACATAAAAACATCAAGGCCTTCTTCCATATATATACATATAGTGTGCCGGTTGGTTTACAAATTGTTTTTGTGCTTCCATTTTGTAGTCTTCAGTTACAGTTA
Source organism: Laticauda laticaudata (assembly GCA_004320025.1). Lineage (NCBI taxonomy): Eukaryota > Metazoa > Chordata > Lepidosauria > Squamata > Elapidae > Laticauda > Laticauda laticaudata. The sequence continues at coordinate 32,616 of BHFT01015301.1, read as the reverse complement.
CATTGTGTATAGTCTCATACTTTCAATCAAAATATTAAATACATTAATATCATTATTAATCAGATCATTTGACTATACTTTTATTCATTCATGTTTTATGAAATAATCATATTTTACTTAATTTGTTTTATAACAGTTCATATTATCATCCAAATCTATCCTAAAATCACTTTGTAGATATAATAAGAAAAGAATACATCTTTATATATTTATTATTTTCTAAGAATCTACATATTTCATTACTATGTTTTATTGTCTAACCATTGATAGAATAGATTCCCAAATTTTATAAAATTGTTTATTCACTTGTTCTCTAATTTCAAATGTCAATCTACTCATTTCAGCACATTCCAATATTTTCTTAATGATTTCCTCCTATCATGGTGTTTTCTCATTTTTCCAGTTTTTAGCAAATACAATCCTACCCGCTGTTAATACTTTACAACCAGGTATTTCAATTCTTTGCTATATATTATCAGGTAAAATTTCCACTTAAAAATTTCTCTGGTTTCAAATCTATATGCTTTTTTGTCATTTTTTCCAGCCACATTGGATTTTATTCCAATATTTTTTAGCATCCGCACATGTCCACCACATATGGTAATATGAGCCAGGTATCTGATGAACATTTCCAATATTTTTCCATTTATTCTTGAACATTCTTGCTATTCTTGTCAGGGAAAATGCCACCTGTAAAACATCTTATACAAATTTTCTTTAATTGCTGTTGACATTGCCATTTTATAATTTTGAGACCACAGTTTTTGCCATTTGTTCTAGATCAATCCCAATATCCAAAATTCTTCCCCCAAGCCAAATCATAGTTTCTCTTTAACTTGTTCTTCTTCTAGTTTAATTTCTAATAAATATCTCATAAGCTTTTTTAATCACCTTTTCATCAGTACCTGTCAAAATCTTATCTAAGTCGGTCAGTTTATCATCAGAAACCTTTTGTTTGGAATCTTTACCATACCTTTGAATGTATTTGTGCATATGAAAGCCAATTCATTCTTTATGTCTTGTTCCTCTAATTTTTGGCATAGATTTAAGTTCACCCTTTTCATTCAATATTTCACCATATCTAACTGTTTGTTCCTTTTTGTATATATATAGGATAAGAAAATGCTTCAATAGTCGATAGCCAGACTGGAATTTTCAAACAACATTGTCTTTTAATCTTCTCCCAGTTTATACCACAGAGACTTTCTTATTTTTTTCCCCTTTAATAATGTGGTTTAGTTCCTTTATACATAAAAAAGCATGCTCAGCCCAACAAGAGATGGGTGTGTCCTTCTAATGGCAACAATCTAGTATTTCTTCAATTATCCATTCCTTAATCCACATCAAATTTGTAGCTTGGGAGTAGTGTAATTGTGAGATACAACTACCAGTTAGGCAAACCAAATCCTCCTCTTGATTCTAGCATCTTGCCAAAAGTTTTTAATTTATTCTCACTTTCTTACCTTGCCATATATCTTTCAACACAATTTTATTTTAAATCTTCAAAGTAAATCTTTTCAAGCCTATTTGGAATGTTGTGTTTGGAAACACAATATAAAATCTGGGTAAGTATATATTCATCTTGATTGTTGATATTCTCTCTTATTAATGACAGTTGTAAATAAACCTGGATTTTCAGTAGTTTTCCTTTTGTCTTGATAACATATTATTTATCAAGATCTTTGTCTTTTCTTTATTTATTTTCAAGCCGAACCACACACTCTTCCATATGTCTGTCTATCTTTTCTATCAATTTTGATGCTGTTTCTAGTGGGTCTTCTAAAATGAAAACCAGATCATCTGCAAAGCTTGCAATTTAAATTCTTCATTTTTAATTTTCATCCCTTTTATATTTCTTTTCATCTCTAATATTTCTATTTAGCGCTTTCCAAGGTTTTAAACAAACAAACAAGAGTGATAGTGGCACCCTTGTCTTGTGTCCTTTTCTTATATTGATAGAGTCTGTCAATTCTCCCTTTATCATTTCCTTTGCCGTTTGCTTAGAGCTTCTATTGCTTGAATAATTTTTTTTAGCAAAAGCCACTCTGTTCCAGCAGTAATAGCATGAGTTGCCCAATTCACATTATTCAAATGCTTTTCTGCATTCTAAAAAATATCAAAGACATTTGTTTTTCAGGATGTGCCTCGTAGTATTCCAAAGTCTCCAACATTACTTTCATATTGTCTTTTAATTTGTCCCTTTGGCAGAAAATCCATTTTGAATCAGGATGGATATAAAATGTTTAAGTATTTTTTTAAGCTTTCTGCCAATATTGAAGCAAAAAATTTTATAATCTGCAATTTAGTAAGAAATATAAGTCTATAGTTTCTTGATTTGTGAAGTTAGATCAGTCTCCTCTTTTGGAACAAGTTGTAATATAAGCTTCTGACCATGATTTAGGTATCTCTTCTTTAACATAATTTCATTCATAACTTCTAGCAATAGAAGGTTTCAATGATTCTTGTAAATGTTTTGTAAAATTTTCTGCCAGAAGTGTCCATCTGGTGGCCTTTTCCATTATTTTGCTTCTTGAGTGCTTTAGTTAACTCCATCATCATAATATTGTTTTCTGTTTCTGACATTTTCAATCCTCTTTTATGGTATCTGGGGAACAGATTAAACATTCGATAAATACTGTTTAAAAACCTCTTTCCTCATCAATATTCTCTTGTCTTTGTATTTCAATGTTTTCTCTCTTGCACACTTGCAATATTTCAGTTTTAATGGCTTTTCTTTGTAAAAAATCTGAGTGTGAAACTTCTGCTTGGTAAGCTATTTCTCATGCTATACTTGTGAAAGCACTCAATAGACCTCATCTATTCATCCATCATCTTCTCTTCAGTTATTTGCAAAGCTCAGCCAATATTTTTTATATTATCTTCCACTAGGTTTTGGGAGGGGGTTCTGCCCTTTCTCTTCCTCTATGTTTTGGATATTTAGATAAAATTCTGAATGCTTCCGATATCTCCCATCTCAGCATACCACTTTTATCATTGTTCGATGCCACAGAGTTTAAATCTGTATCATTATACTCCCAATCTTCTTGGTCTCTTTGTTTTATCTTCCTTCAGTTTTTTTATGGAATATCCTGGGCCAAGGAAGATCTTTGTCACAGCCAATGCTGGTTTCTTTCTGGATTTTCTTGATTTTAAGTCTCTTACTAGTGCGGTACTTGTGTCTGGTCCTAGGGCTTTACTACTGATACAAATACTTTTTAGAGTTTCCTAAGAATTCTTGGAGTTGGTTTTCCCCTTTATGGATCTTTTCATCCATGGAAATCTTTCCCAACTTCTTCTCCTCGAGTCAAAATAGAGTGGAAATTCAGCTCTCTTTTAAAATCCAAGGACCTGGGCGTGGTTGTTCATTATGTTTCTGTTGCTTGTGGTTTGTGTTAATGTTAGAATCTCTGAGCATGACATTATTCACTCTCACCAAGGTTCTTGATAGTTTTCAAACTCGCCATTCATATCACTTCCTTCTCTGTTTGTAAGAATTAAGTTCCAGTATGGCTTTCCCCTCTAGTTTCACCTCTGCCTTTTGGACAACAAATTGTCAGCTAGGTTGGGTTAGGGAACTTATTGATTTCTCACTTTGGTGCAGTTATTTAGCAGGACTGACCAGTTTCTGAAGAAACCGGTTGTTGAGGTAATTCCTTCGTGAGGAGAATGACGCATACAGGGAGATGTACAGAGAGTTAGTGCTGGAAACAATACCAACAAGTACCAACAGATACAACTGTACACAGTAAAAATATGGTTTTTTACTTCCAGAAAGGTTTTAAGCAAAGCTCCAAAATAAGCAGTATCCAAAAGTCATTCATAGGTTAATCAGTCAGTTTTTTCAATCGCAGAGATAATTCCAGTAATTAAAGTCCCTCCAGTGTCAAAAAACAGTTAACTATCAGACTTACAACTAAATCCAATAATATCAGTCAATTGGGAAGGACGAAAAATGGAGCACAGAAAGATACTTTCCAAACAGAAGGAAATAAAGGATACACTCCTCGTTCTCTTTTCTGAGATTCAGACTAAAACAAACCAGGTTTCTGGCTCCATCTTATGGCCGTTTTGAGAAACCACACCCAATTGAATGCTCTTGCATTCCCTTAAAGAGATAGTCCTAAAATGTTTATCCTGGTTTATATATTTCTAACCCAAATACCTGTTAGGAGACTCATATTCCTAACAACCGGTAGCAGAAATTTTGAGTAGTTCAGAGAACCAGCAAATCCTGCCTCTGACTGGCCCTGCCCTCATCTATTCTCTGCCTCCCGAGTCCCAGCTGATTGTCTGGGTCTTCTTTGGTTGCCCTACCCAGGAGAACAGAGCTGGAAATCAGGTTAATGGGGTGGAGAGCAGAGGGGATATTCAGCAGGTTCTGAACAGTTCTGGAGAACCAGTAGCAGAAATTTTGAGCAGTACAGAGAACCAGCAAAAACCACCTCTGACTGGAGATTTTACAGTATCCTTCCCCTGCCATGCCCACCAAGCCACGCCCACAGAACCGGTTGTAAAAAAAAAATGAATCCCACCACAGGACAAAACAATAACTTTCTTCTAGACTGGATGTGAGGAGTTTTCTTGGGAAAAAAGTGAAGACAGCAAAACAATCTGACTTGGATCTTCACAAGAAATGCCCATATTCAGTGATTTTGAGAAGAGAGACAAAGGTTGAGGACTATGTCAATACAGTGTATGTTGGAGGGCATGTCTTTCTTTATTGGTTTAATTTGTAACTCCCCCTTTTTACTTTTTTTTCAAATAACCCAAGATGGAGGATGTATCTAACACAACTTCTTCCTCCTATTTTCCCCACAACAGCCATGTGAGGTAGGCTGGCCCAAGAGAAAGGGATTAGCCCAAGGTCACCAATCTGGTTTTCATGGCTAAGGCGGAACTAGAACTGACTGTTTCCTGGTGCTTGGCACAAAGTCACCCTGCCAACTTTCATGTCTAAAACAGGATTAGAACTCTCAGTCCCCTCGTGATTGGCTTTCAGGCTAAGATGGGACTAGAACTCACTATCTCCCAGTTTCTAGCCTGGTGTGTCTTAACCACTAATCCAACCTGGTTGCAGGCACTCTCAAAACATGGATGTGATGCAACATTTCCTGGATGTGATGCAACACGGAATAATACATAGTCAACAGAAGGGTGGGAGATACCATATCTTACATCAACCAGTTAAAGAGTGAAGTATCATAGCGGTCACTGCCCATAACAAAATGCTATTGTGAAGAAAGTGAACTGGTGGGTTTGCGCCACCAAACCACTCTACCCCTGATCTGCTCTACACTGTTGCTTTTTTCTTTTTGTCCCCCCTACTCTTTCCCTTATAGCTGTTGTGACTTCCTCCAGACAAAACACTTGGGTGCATTTATGTGCTTTTGCCTCTCCCTTTTTAATTCTATAAATGTCTAAAAATGCCTCTGATGCTTGGGCTTTGCTTTTTGGCATTTAAGACTTCCAACAGAACTCTTCTTCTTTTGTTAAGAATGAAAGCAATGCTCGGTATTTTTTTTTCACCTACATCTTGATATCTGAATATTATTGATTAATCTACATATTGATATCTGAATATTATTACTGCCTAATTTTAAATCTATATGAAATAATTATTAATATATAGAAATATCCCTTTCCCTTTTCACCTTTATGGATGTTATGCATCTTCCTCAATGTCAGGTTCTCTAATAGTGGCATATATATATGTCTCTCAATCTCTCTCTCTCTCTCTCTCTNTCTCTCTCTCTCTCTCTCTCTCTCTCTCTCTCTCTCTCTCTCTCTCTGTGTGTGTGTGTGTGTGTGTGTGTGTGTATAAAATCAATGCCAGCAGAGCTTTGCCTGCACCATGATTTGCTGAATCATAAAATGGAAGGAGGAGGCGAAACAGACTGGAGAAAATTGATTTCTGAAGTACCATAAAGCAAAAATGGTTAAACTAGGACTAAGGAAACTGTTTATGAGGTGTTTTTATAAGTTTAATTTGCTGATATGGCCCCATCAGAATGTCCAAGATTTGGGAGAAGGGAGTTCCTGGCACCCACTCCAAAATGAAGGGGAAAACTTCTATTAATTAATGAAAAGGGGAAAGGAAGAAAATGAGGCAGCCAATTTTTTCAGAGGAGTACAGATGGGTAGAACCCCCTCTGAAAACTTTCAAAAGATTGAAGAAAGGGGAAATATATCTTCCCTCTAATGCAGGGTATCCAACTCTGGCAACTGTAAGACTAGTGGACTTCAACTTCCAGAATTCCCCATGCTGGCTGGGGAATTCTGGGAGTTGAAGTCCACACATCTTAAAGTTGCCAAGGATGGACACCCCTGTTCTAAATGAAGTTGTAGCATTGAAAACGTGCAAGGGATAGGATTCCCTAACCCTGAAACTAACAGCAGAGCAGGACAGGAATGGATAATGAAATATATCAGGTCATCTTCTGATAAAGAAATAACAAAGAAGCAGCAAAAAGGAAGTGGTAAATATGCTGTGTGGTGGTGGTGGGAGATATGGCTTTATTTTGTCCCCACCAGGCAAGAACAAGAATTAATCATGCTGGCTTCTGGAAATCTGTTGTTTTAAATAACCATCACTCTATGTCTTCTTTTTCACCTCTGATTCATCACGGACAGCAGATTGAACTTAGAAGACAGATCCATAATCATGAAGGCAGCAATGGAAGCAGAGGATGGATATCTACATCCCTAAATGGAATAATTACTTGATAAGACATCATTTTAGGAGAATAAAACACCTTCCTCTTTGGGCAATAAATGTATCCTAATACATAGTAAGTCTCTCATTCTTTGGATGGCATCTGTCCAACAGTCTAGTGGTTAAGGTACCAGACTAGAAACTGGGAAACTGGGAGTTCTAGTCCTACCTTATCCATGAAAGCCAGCTGGGTGGCTTTGGGCCAATCACCAGGAGACAGTGAGTTCTAGTCCTACCTTATCCAATCACTCTCTCAGTCCAATTCACCTCACAGGATTGTCATTGTGGGGAGAACAGGAGGAAGAAGTTGTGTTGAATGTCTTCTCTACCATGAGTTATCTGTAAAAATAATAAAGACAGCATACAAATAAGTAAATAAATCAGAGGTTGAGTGGGAAATTTCAAATCAAAAAATGAGTTGACTCTTTGAGCCTGGAGCTCTATTTATAGTTCAAGCTGATTGAAAGTATAGCCATCTGTTGACTGTTTTGGCAGCATCCAATATGAACTGCTTGCTGTTGTTGGCTGTTAAGGAAGACCAATTCATGTAAATGTCAAGTAAGTCTGTATGTCAATATCTAATTATTGTCTAATATGAGATCACAATGTTCAATAACTCACTTGCAGGGGTATAAGATATCAAAAACTGAGATGAATGATCACTAGATGCAAAACCCAATATTATTATGAAGACAAATATTGTCCAGGGGGAAATGTTGGGCAGAGATATATTAGCTCTCTGGGCCTGGGATCTGGAAAAAAAAAATCATTTCCTGCAACTGCATAAAATACAGTCTCATATTTTCCTGATTTACTGAGTGCTTTTCAGTCACAGTTCAAACTAATTGTGCATTTTGCTTATTTTATTGTCAAAGCTTGGGTTACAAAATGGTTTTTATCGTTTCCCTGTTTAGTCTAGTGTGAAATTGTTTGCAGATAGCGATTAATTCTGCCCCGGTGTTCGTTCCCATTGTTGGACTGTTTGTAATGTTTCAGAAAACACTTCACTAATCAGGAACTTTTTTTCTCTCCTTATTGAGCTGCAATTACAGCTGTGTTGACTTCCAAGGCAAGAGATTGGAAGAAGAAACCTTATTGCTTCCACTGTCACTTATGAATGTTCATATCTACTTTATTGGTTTCTTTATTTACGAGTAACACAAACAGTTATCTGAAATGAAGTCGAGAGACACGTCAGAGCAAAAAGGCATCTGGACTGGAAGCCAAACAGGTGAGCTAAGAAGTAGTCCATAGGTTTAAATCAGAATCTGGAAGTCTTTTGAGACTATTATAAACCCTGATGCAATCTATGCAATGATAGCCAGATCTGTGAAGTGGTAAAATGCTAGTCTAAAAACCAGGAGACCATGAGTTCTAGTCCAACCTTAGAAATGGAAGTTGGCTGAGTGATTTTGGGTCAATCACCAGGAGACTGTGAGGTCTAGTTCTGCTAGTAGGTGACTAGGCCAATCAGCAGGAGACAGTGAGTTCTAGTCCTGCCTTAGGCATGAAAGCTAGTTGAGTGACTTTGGGTCAATCACCAGATTAGTTCTGCCAGTAGGTGATTGGGCCAATCACCAGGAGATGGTGAGTTCTATTTCTACCTTAGACATGAAAGCCAATTGAGTAGTTTTGGGTCAATCACCAGGAGACTGTGAGTTCTAGTTCTGCCTAGTGGGTAACTGGGCCAATCACCAGGAGATGATGAGTTCTACTCCTGCCTTAATCATGAAAGCCCTCTGGGTGATTTTGGACCAGTCATTCTGTCTCACCCCAACTCACCTCTCAGGCTTGTTGTTGTGGGGAAAATAGACCAAGGAAGGAACGCTAGGCATATTTATTGCCTTGAGTTACTTATAAAGTAATAAAGATGGGATATAAAAAAACCTTAATCATAAATAATAATAAAACCAGGTAATGTCCTTCAGGAGTTCAGCTGCAGCAGAGACCTGTAATGTCATTTCATTGCATATTTCCATTTAGCAAGTGTTCCTGGCATGGTTTCCCTTTCAAAAAGTATCAAGAGAGATATGATGGCTGCTGCTTTGCTTGGTTTATGCAGCTCACTGGGAAACGTTTGACTCTGAATTTTGCCCAGATTTCTAAATCTTAGTGAGTTGATTTCCTCAGTGAAGTGAGTCTTATTTCCTTGAGCAAAGAGCGGTGTTTAGTCCAAGGAAACTCATCCCATCTTTCTAGTGCCTTTAGCTACAGAGAAGAGCACATGATATCTGTTTTCAAAATGAAGTATTCATCAAAGGACCATGTATTGATTAATAAAAGAAGCCTTCCCCTCAAGTCTGCAGAGCAAAAAATGCAGAATTTCTACCACTTGCCTGGTTTTAGAGACAATCCAATTCTAAAGTGCAGAAAAAACCAAGCCCAGAAGTACTGTGGGCAAGGAGGACATATCCTTGGAGTTTCTGCACAGGATGAAATAATTTAAAACTAGGGAGCTACAGATCTTTCAAGCCAAATCACACAGCACTGATAAGGATAAAAGGAGAACCAGCATAACAGACTAATAGAGTTGGAAGGGACCTTGGAGGTCTTCTAGTCCAACCCTTTCTCAAGCAGAAGATCCCATACCAATTCAGACAATTGGCTTTCCAGTCTCGTCTTAAGACTTTTAGTGGGAAATCCTCAACATTAAAACTTCATTGATCAGGGAAATCCCAATTCACAATATTCCCTTTATTGTCTGCTGCACGTTTATTACTTATTGTATTACTTATTTTATTTTATTTTATTTATGCTTACTCTGGGTCATCTGCTCCTTGGGCAGTTACACATGTTTAGTGGCTGAGTTTTTTGGGTATTTTTATCTCAAGAAAAGAAAGAATTCAAGACTGCAGAAGTCAAACAGAATTGGAGGAGGAAGAATTAATTCTCAGGTCATCATTTGCCTAAATTTAAAAGTAACCTCCTCTTTGCTAGAGCCAGATTCTGTCATGCTAAAAGTAGGCATGACAGGGACTTCAGTTCATCAAGATCAATATAAGGTCCATTGAATGGAATGGATCCAGTTACAAACATGATAAAATCTAGATGCTCCCCACTATCTGAAAAAAGGCCCTACTAAAAATATGTAGCCATCAACTGAGACTTTAGAAAAAGTGAAGAGAACAGCAGCCAGGATGATTAGGGGATTGGAGACTAAAACATATGAGGAACAGTTGCAGGAACTGGTTATGGCTATTATAGGGAAGAGGAAGACCAGGGGAGACAGGATAGCAGTCTTCCAATATTTGAGGGGCTGCCACAGAAAGGAGGAAGGGGTTAAGTTATTTTCCAAGGTACCTGAAGGCTAGACAAGGTACAATGGATGGAAACTGAACAAGGAGAGATTCTACCTGGAAATAAGGAGAAATTTTCTGACAGAGAACAATCAACCAATGGAACAGAAGTTGCCTTTGGAAGTTGTGGGAGCTCCATTACTGGAAGCTTTCAAGAAGAGACTGGACTGCCATCTGTCAGAAATGGTGTATGGTCTCCTGCTTGGGCATGGGGTTGGACTAGATGACCTACAAGGTCCCTTCCAACTCTGTTAATCTGTTGAGCCTGTTGAGACAGATGAATTATGTGCATTGCAATTTTATTTTATTTTTTGAATCAAGGAAGATTGCACGAAGGGGTGGAGAGTCCAGAAAAAGCAAAAATTATAGAAATGACCAAAAAGTATGCTTGGATCCTTTAAAAATGTGAAACAAAAGAAATAGTATATCCTAAATTATGAAGAAATTGTTTCTTTAAAACTCAGAATTATGGAATGAGAAAATTTAGGCATATTGAAAGACAGCATTATATTTTTCTGTTAAGATTCTGGTCTAAGCTTCATAGAAGAGAAACACATGTTGTTCCTCAAATGCTTTTCTGGGAGCATTTTATTGGAAAGTGATTCTGTTTCTCTTATCACATTTATTTCCAGATGCAGGAAAAATGCAATTAGTAGTGCCAATAAAGTTAACTTCCCTCCACCCTTCTGTGAGGAAAGCCAAATGACTTCCCTCAGGCTTGAAAAAACCAGAACTGTGCAGATTTCTGGAAAAGGAATTATAAAATGGAAGAAAGGGAATTAAAACTCAGCCTTCAGCAAGGATAAATTCAACTCTAATTCCAATTTCTGTTCTAATTCTATTCCAATTCCAACCAGGGAAAAAATTCTCCAAACCATTCTTCTCCTTTGATATAAAATTTGAAAGTAATCTCTTTCATTAAGCTGAATGTAAAGTATTAGGAAATCTAGAATATGATTTGTGCATAGTATTTAGTTCACTTGTTTTTCCAAAGAAGAATATATTGGGAAAAATTGTAAAGCTGCAAATGGGGTTTCTGGATTTGCCTTAAAAAATAAGTTGACAAGTAGCATGAGAATCCTATTTGCAAACTTGCAACCATTCTTCCTGGCTTTCTGTGATTCAAGAACATTTCAGTTGAAAATGTATTGAAACTTCTTCCTCTTTTTTGCAGATTAGGATTTGCAGATAGACTAGGAGTGGCAGAGAAATGAAAAATAAATGCAACTACACGACACCTATCCCCAGAGCCATACTGTAAAAATATTTTTTTTTTCAGAGAAAATAAATCTTAGTGATGTTAGAGGATAGATTTTGATTCAATATTATTGACCCAAACCCACAAAACATTGTTTAAAACCAATGAGTAGATACTAAGATTTCAGGACCCTGGACAAATCATCAGGAAATAGCTGTTAGAAAAGAGATTAACTCTTGTCTATCATGCTTAAAGATTTTGCTTTAGGTAAGTGAAGGAAAAGAACTTTAGCTCCACTGCAAAGAGAAAAAAATGCAGGTTGAATTTATATATGAATTACTGCCCAATTATAACTGTATCTTTTTGTCTTGAATTTTCTCCTTTACAAAGTGCTCAAACTTTTCTGTATAAGCCAAGGACACATGATTAATTAAATCATTCACACTAACCAATTAGGATGGTTTGGCTTGATATATTTTTTTATTTTTTATTTGGAAAACTGATGTTGCTTAATTGGCCATCTGTTTTGACAAGGTACTGAAGGATCATTAGATGAACTCTTATCCACACATTTTTTTCCTCCTTGTCTCAAATTTTTGAGAACTGAAATAATTGTGTTAACAACTGTATGTATAAGCCCACAAAAAGCCGAATGTGACACAGGTTGTTTGTTTTGTTCAGATACTTTGTGTAACAAGCAATCTAGATAAAAGTTGGTGACTAATATGTACAGATGTACCAATGTACACTTAGCTTGTATCATCTTCTTCAAAAAATTAGCAGAACTTTCAAACAGTGGTGTGGAATCACCTCTTTCCAGAAGCTTTGCTTTATTTCTGAGCTCAGAAATGTTCCAGAAGAGGCTAACTTCACAATAATATTTTCTAATTATTTTATGTTGGGGAAAGCATTGCTAATCAGCAGTGAATCACAGGAAAATGAAGAAGGAGAATCAGAAAAAAACAACAGTTCTCTGTGGCTCTCAGTGTTGATTTACTCCCAATGTTTTCCCTACCAACCAAACAGAATAATCAAGTCAAGCACTGAGATGCATGCAGAGTAGGAGAAAGTAATTCGATTTGCAATTTCAGCAACTCCTTGCTTTGGGAAATGGTCTTCAACAATTAGCAAATGGAGCAGCAGGGGAATGCTAAGATAACAGTAGATACGGCTATGGAAACAAGGTTTCAACTTCCTTGGGAAGAGATTGTATTCCAGGCATGGGCAACTGTGCCAACTTTTCAGCCTGTAGACTTCAACTTGTAGAATTCTTGTGTCTTTAGTTCTGGGAGTTGAAGTCCACAAGCCGTAAAGTTGCCATTGCTTCCCATTCCTGTTGTATTCTACTCTTTGAAAAAGGCTAGTCAAGCAGATATGAAGAACAAACTAGAGATAACATGCAAATTTTGTATAATTAATATAAAACTTCCTACATAAGTTTAAGAAGTGAACTGGAAGAGAAGAGCAGGAGAAAGGCATGGTTCATCCTTTATCACAAGCAGAAATTAGCACTAAGATGAATGCTGGAGCAACAATCAAGCAATAAGCAACAAGGAACTACAAATCCAGGCAAAGAAGCTAACAGGAAACAATAGCTCAATCAAGGAATGACCAAAAACATTCCCACCATTGACAGTTTATCAACAGAGAAGAAACCCCCTCCCTTCTAACCCTGAAATAGTTCCCTAGTTGCATCATGAAACATCTGCAAGAAAACAACCAAGCTCAGAGAAGTCCCAAAAGTGCTTTTTTTCAAGAGGCAACTAGACTTAATGTTTTTTCTTTGAATATGTTTTGCTTCTTATCCAAGAAGCTTCTTGAAGTCTGACTGGATGGTGGGAAATGGAAGAATTTATACTCCTGGCAGAAAGCTGGTCATTTCCATTCTTTTAGGGAGTCATTGAGGCAACTGGAGGTTTTTCTGTGTCCTCAGGGTCACCTGAGTGATGCAAATGGGTGTGGAGCCTTCTTGAAACTGTTGTCCAGGTGTCTGCAAGGAGTCTAAATAGTGGTGGGATTCAATTTTTTTTTTACTATGGGTTCTGTAGGCGTGGCTTAGTGGGCATGGCAGGGGAAGGATACCGTACAATATCCAATCAGAGGTGGTATTTGCCAGTTCTCCGAACTACTCGTAATTTCTGCTACCAATTCTCCAGAACTGGTCAGAACCTGCTGAATACCATCTCTGAGTCTAAATCCTTCCATTTCCCACCTTCAGTCAGAGCTGAAGAAGCTTCTTGGATGAGAAGTGAAATGCCTTCAAAAAAAAAAAAAAAACCCCAGAAAGTCCAGTTGNATGCCTTCAAAAAAAAAAAAACCCAGAAAGTCCAGTTGCCTCTTGAAAAGAGCACCTTTGGGATAGCCATGAGCTGGGTGACTGAGATGCTCCATAGACATGAAGCTCAGAGAACATAAAGGACCCCATAGAGAAAGCTTTTCATACATCAGCATTCAGATCAAATATATCATTTAAAGGGACAGAGTGATCTAATATAAATTTAGGAGCCATGCCTAACAATTGCCAGCTCACTGTTAAAATGGATTTCATTTGCATACCTGGAATCATTCCAGCTTTATAATTTCTAGCGGGCTGAATGGCTATCATCAAAAGAGATAAATTCATTATGGCACCATAATAATTGCATCTTAGTCACCTTGTTCTGGTTTCTCTTTTCTTGGCATTTTTCATCTGGGTTCCTATTGCAGGAGTTAAAAAGCAGACAGTAAGGAAAGTGCAGCAAACTTACACTATGTTTAATATAGGAAACTCAACTCCAGGCAGGTGTTTAACCATGGAAAGTACTAAGTGAGCAAAAGCCTAAATTTATCTTATGGAGCTGCTCTGAAATTGGAGCAGAAAACTCATTTAGGCAGTACTTCCTTATTAAGGAGAAGACAGACAGTATGTTTGTGATAAATGATCCTTATGCAGGGAAGTGAGGTTCTGTGATTTGATCCTAGCCATTAAAAAGGCCCTAGTTATTCCAGAAAATGCCTTGATAGAACCATCAAATCAATGAAGGGCCTGGCAAAGACTGGGGCCACCAATAGCTCGACAAACAACTCTAACAGCCTTGATGCCTCTCAATGATCAAATCCCAAAAGGTCTAATTAGCAGATTCTAGAAGGAAGCAAGTTGCCTCACATAAATTGGGATTTCTTCATGGTTAACTTTTCCCTACACCAAGCAAGCAACCTGATAGTTTGGAAGGTGTCCTGATGTCATAGAATCACAGGGCTGAAAGATACCTTGGAGGTCTTCTACTCCAATCCCCTGCCTAAGACCTTAAGGGGTCCTTAGGCCATCCAGGACTGATGGTTGTCCAATATTTTCCTTGAAAACCTCCAGTGATGGAGCCTCCACAGCTCCCAGGAGGCAAGCTGTTCTATTGATTAATAGTTCTCTCTCTCAGGAAATTCCTCCTTATTTTCTGGTTGGATGACCCTCTGACCAGCTTTCATCCATTGCTTCTTGTCCTGCCTTCAGGTGCTTTGGAGAACAAATTGATGCCGTCTTCCTAGGACAGCCATTCAAGGATTGGAAGATGGTATCATGTCTCACCCAATGTCTTTTTTGCTGGGCTAAACATACATAGTTTCCTTAAATCTCTGCTTGAGTTGGGTTTTGGATTAGAAGACCTCCAAGGTCCATTTCAAATCTGTTATTCTGTTATTGGGTTAAATAATACAAAACTCCAGACTCCTGATCATCTTGGTTGTTTTTCTTCATATTCCTTCTAGGGCGTCGGCATCTTTTTTGTTGGAAGATTTCCCGGGATTCTAACAGTCAGATTAACAGATTGTTGGAAGGTACCTTGGAGGTCATCTAGTCCAACCCCTTGCCCAAACAGGAGACCCTACATTATTTCTGACCAATGGCAGTCCAGTCTTTTCTTGAAAGTCTTAAGTGACGAAGCTCCCACAACTTCTGAAGGCAACTTCTGTTCCCTTGGTTGATTGCTCTCCCTGTCAGAAAATGTCTCCTTATTTCCAGGTTGAATCTCTCCTTGGTCATTTTCTATTCACTCTTCCTTGTCTGGCCTACAGGTGCTTTAGAAAATAGCTTGACCCCTCTCCTATCTATAGCAGCCCCTCAAATATCAGAAGACTGCTATCCTGTCTCCCCTGGTCCTTCTCTTCCCTAGACTAGCCATGCCCAGTTCCTTTAACCATAATTCTTCTGAGGTTGCATCACCTTTTCCATAGACTAGAGGTCTCCAAACTTGGCAACTTTAAGAGTTGTGGACTTCAACTCCCCGAATTCCACAGCAGGAATTCGGGGAGTTGAAGTTCACAACTCTTAAAGTTGCCAAGTTTGGGGACCCCTGCCATAGACAATGTTCTGGCTATGTCTGCCTCCCACCCATCCTTCTTGGAAGCCACCATAGCTCTTCATTCCCGTTCCCATCAAGGCAGATCTCCAGTTATCCAGGGGTTAGCCTTGTGACTGTTCTCCTGCAAGAAGGACATCTGGCTAATGGGCCAAAAGTTGTCATTATGATTATTGTTGCTGCTGCTCCTGCTATCATTATCACTAAATTATTGTTATCATTAGCAGCAGCAGAAATAATTGGCTTAGGGGGTTGCCAAGTACCCAGCAGTCAGACCATCTGAAAAGCAAAATGAAGCATGCTTTGCCCTCCCTGATAAAGAGAGAGAGAGATACAGAGAGACAGCAAGGGAGAAAGAGGGGGGGGGAGGGAGAGAGAGAGAAAGAGAAGGAGAGAGAGAGAGATTTTTCCTTTATTGCAACTAGAAATCAGCATCCAGCAACAGACTGCAAGCATGCCTTGAGGATATCATTAGAGTAGGCAATTTTCCAGGCCTTATATTGCACCGCAGTGTGCTCACCAGATGCTCTTGCCTTTCTTACTTAACGGTTCCTGCCTGCCTTATTGGCTCACTTCCTCTCATTCTCACTCTCGGCAGTTAGTTGTATCCTACTGAGGAGGTAGAAAGGTTGGCCCACTCCTTCTCTAGCTATTCTGTATCTGAGTAGGATTATGCATTGCTCAGTATTGTTTGTACCTCTCTGAATCCTCCTGACACAAATGAGAAGGCTTTTACTGATGCAAGAGGGCACAATTCTGAACAACTGAAGACTGTGTCGGGCTTGTTGTGGCTCGTTACAAGCCCCCTCTCAAAATGGAGCAGAGCCAGGGATCAACCATGAGAGATATGAGAGCCAGTTTGCTATAGCATTTAAGGTGTTGGGTTAAAAACCAGGAGACTGTGAGTTCTAGTCCTGCCTTAGGCATGAAAGCTGGCGAGGTGACTTTGGGCCAATCATCAGGAAACAGCGAATTTTGGTCCTGCCTTTGGCAGGAAATTGAGCTGGTTGCCTTTGGGCCAATCACCAGGAGACCAAGAGTTCTAGCACTAGTGATAGCCCTTAAACATATATACCCATTCACAGTGCTTTAACAGCCCTTTCAAAGCAGTCAGCCTATTGCCCCCAACAATATGGGTCCTCATTTTACTGACCTTGGAAGGACGGAAGGCTGAGTCAACCTTGACCCTGAGGAGATTTGATCTGCCAAATTGCAGGTAGCCGGCAGGCAGCAGAAGTAGTCTGCAGTACTAGATTCTAACCACTGTGTACCATGGAAGGAAGGAAGGAAGGAAGGAAGGAAGGAAGGAAGGAAGGAAGGAAGGAAGGAAGGAAGGAGAAAAGGAAGAACAATACACTAGCACTTAGATTTATGTACTGCTTTATGAGCTTTCCAGCCCTCTCTAAGCAGTTTACAGAGTCAGCATATTGCCCCCAACAATTTGGGTCCTCATTTTATCTTCCACCTCGGAAGGAGGGAAGGTGGGGTCAATCCTGAGCCTGGTGAGATTCCAACTGCCAAATTGCAGGCAGCCAGTAGTCAGCAGAAGTAGCCCGCAGTACTGCACTCTAACCACTGTGCCATTGCACCTCTAGCCTTGTCTTATGCCCTAAAACTGGCTGAATGACTTTAAGCCAGTCCTCTCCCTCAACCCACCTCACAGGGTAGTTGTTGCAAGGAAAAAGAGGAGGAAGAAGGAATGTGATGCATGTTTGCTATTTTGAGTTACTTATAAAATAATAAAGGTGTATAAAAATGAGTTAAATAAATACATAACTGAGTAAGTCAGTTCTGGAGTTTAATCGGCGAAAAAGATGCTATATGAATCTGTAAGGCTTCAGGCAGTTATTTTGCCTCTTAAGCCCTCAGTTATCCGAAGGCTCCAAGCCATCAGTCCCACTCACTCTAAAGAGATGGAGGGCAGAAAAGCAATTTTGATAGTCTATTTTGGACAAATGCAAGGGTAAATAATCTGTGGATCTCATGTCACCCCAAGCAACTTCATGGTTGTAAGAGACAATTCCCAAATTGATAAAGATTTGGGAGACCATTACATAAATAGCTTATTGTAAGCTTCTCCATTATCACTTAAGAGACCTGTTTCTTCACTGGACCATAGGAAGTAAATCAGAATGGCTGGTTCTTAATGTACCCAGGATAGACTGGTTTCTAAGTGAGAAATAGTTCAGTTGTGTTGCATGATCCCATCCATCGCAATAAATCTGCTAATGAGAACAGCCTGAAAATACCGAGATATTTTCCTTCAGTTGGCAACAGGAAGTTTTACGTGTGTGCGGAAACCCTGGTTGCTGAAGACAAGAAAGAGATGGAAGCAGATCATTTCTTCTGTGGAACAGGTGTCCTGTGTTCGAGATAGCAGAACCTAGAGATGGGGCACAATTGATCCATCTTGGCATATTCATCTGAAAAGCCCATAGTAGCTGTAAAGAAATATAGGGAATCATCTAACTATATAACACAGAGGTGTCCAAACTTGGCAACTTTAAGACTTGTGGGCTTCAGTTCCCAGAATTCTCCAGGCTGGAGAATTCTGGGAGTTGAAGTCCACAAGTCTTAAAGTTGCCAAGTTTGGGGATCCCTGATATAACACATATATGGAATAGAACAATTAACCAGTGGAATGACTTGCCTTGTGAATTCTCCAACATTGAAAGTTTTTTAGAAGAGACTGGACAATCCTTTGTCTGAAATGGTATAGGGCTTCCTGCCTGAGCAAGGGGTTAGACTAGAAGACCTCCGAAGTCCCTTCTCACTCTGTTATTCTATTCTATTTCGCATAGTGAAGCATGGGACAACAAATAAGAAGCTTGAAAAACAGGAGGAAGAGCTGCTATGGAGGCATCCATCAGATAATGGCTTCTGGAGCCCGGAGCCAAGAAAATAACATGAAAAAGCATCTCAGATAAACCCCTCCTTAGTTTGTATGGGGATTGTGACACAATGTAGTCAGGAAGTGGATTCCTAGAGAGGTTGTAGAGAGAGGATATGCAGTCTACAGGAGGAAGAGACAACTCAGCCCAGATATCATGTGTGAGAGAAAGAGGATGAAGACAGCCTTTCCCCAATAGTGCACAGAGTATACATCAGTGGTGGTATTTGACTGGTTCTGCCCAGTTCTGGAGAGCCGGTAGCAGCGATGAGCAGTGGAGACCTAACAGGTTCTCTTCGCTGCTCTGTGTTTGGTCCACCCACCCTCCCGGGCTCCCATACTCACTTTTATGGCCAGAATTCAAAGCGCAGCTGCTTTGCGCGGTGCAGAATAGCGCCATGCGGCAGCTGCTACAATGACCAGCATCATGCAGGTTTGCAGGAGGCAAGTTAGAATGCCTCTGCACCTGCTCAAAGTGTGTGTTTGGCACGCTCATGCATGCAAAGTGTGCACGCATGCAAAGTGCCGCCACCAAGCCATGCCCACCAAATCGGTGGCAACTTTAGTTGAATACCACCACTGGTATACATAGATACAGATGCTCAATCTGGCAAGAGTTTGTCTCTAGATAGGAAACAATAAAGAACTCAGCTTGAAAGAATCACCAGGTGTAATTCCTTGTTTTGGATCCAACAAAAATAAGGTGAAGAAGGAGGAAGAACATTCAGGCTTACAAAGTCTTGCCACTATAGCTACTACAATAAAAGTAGTACTGACCTATATGTCAGGAATCAGAATGACACTGTGAGCTGATCAGAATTGCTTCTTGATTGTTGCTCACCTATTTACAAGAATCTCCCCGGACTAACAGCACTCTCTTGGGAACAGGCAGATAAAAGCTTCAGGGATTTTAGGAAAGGGGAGATTCAAGTCTTCTTTGTTTCCTCCTCTGTGGGGATTTCAGGCTCATCAATCTCTTCATTCCACCCACAACTCTAGCTGGAGACTCTACCAATATATGGTTTGATTTCTTAGTTGTCGTTGTCTTTGCCATCAGTCATTCAGTCATGTTCAACCCTCAGCCACTCTACAGATCAGCCTTCTTCATGCCCCTCTATCTCACACCACTTCCTTCAGATCTACCATAGTCATCCTGCTATCATCCTTTATAGTATCCAGCCAATGGGTAACTTGGGTAGCCCATTCTTCTTTTCCCACTGATCACTCCCAGCATGACTGACTTTTCAAGTGAATCATTTCTCATGACAGGACCAAGATATAACAGCCTCTATTTGTTGATCTGGGCTTCAAGTGATATTTTTTGGCAAGGATGGTGTAGAAGAAGGAATCAACCTATCCTCCAAAACACCTGAAGGCAGGACAAGAAGCAATGGATAGAAAGTAATCCAGGAGAGAAGCAACCTAGAAGGAGAGACTTCCTGACAGTGAGAACAATTTGCCTGCAGAAGTTGTGGGTGCTCCAACACTGGAGGTTTTCAAGAAGAGACTAGACATCTGATTGGTCGAGGACTTCTTTGAGTTTTTTTGTTTTTTGTTTGCAGTCCATGGGATGCATAATAGTCACTTCCAGCACCACAGTTCAAAGGCATCCACCCTTCTCCCATCTGCCCTTTTTGGAGGTTTCTTAGTCTAATCTACCTTATTGGGCTGATGCCATGAAGCTAATGGCACAGCCCATCTTCCCATAACCTCTGCAGGGCAACCCAACAGCTGCCTTCCACCATCTGACAGAGATGGTATTTCCTCACCTTTTGTGGGGAGAAGCAGTAGTTTAACTATGCAAGCTCTTGGGTAATTAAGCTCCAAGTACAGCTGCAAGATGAATTCAAGCTCCAAATTAATCTATCCCATTTCTTGGTTATTAGAGGTACACTCAAAGATAATATCCATTTGATGCACAGTGAGGATCTGGATTCCCTTTCCAAATGTCACATTGGAATGGCGTTTGTCAAATCCATAGCACTAATTGCCAAGAAAGCCAAGAAAGTGGTAAATGCATAGAATAAACAAGTAAAAATATCAGAACAGTTTTTATACCTCTTCAGTCAGAATGCTGATTGGTCTCTTAGTCCCTTTAGTGTGCAAATATTTTCAACCAGGCTTCCTCTTTTTTTTTTTTTTACTTCATTTGTGCTTATTTATAACAATCTGTTTATATGTAGCTATAGTAGCATTTGAGGAATGCACAGAGTAGCTCAAAAGCCTACCCCAAGCTAGTGTAGGCTGCATTTTCTTCCCCTGCTTTAGAGTATATAAATTGTGCCAGTTTAGGTCCCCTTAGACCTTATTAAGAGTAAATGGGACTATCTCTAATCTTCACATGCTTCTAAATTTGTTTACTGCCTCCATTCATCGTTTCTCCCAAACCAATAATTGGCAGCTTGTGCAATTTATCCCCAAGAATGCACTTTCCCAGCTTGGGAAACTGAGATAACAAATGAAGAAGTCAGCTACCATTGTTTCAATAACAGAAGAAAGCCATTAAAGCTCCTTGTTGGGTTTTCAGGTGCCTTAATGCTCCTTCTACTTCTTGCAAATGGCCCTTTCTAGCTCTGTTTGAAATTAACAAACATCCAGAAGCCTTGAATGTCACTTGTGGTTTGTATTTGTATTTGTTGTAACTGTTTTGGCCTGCTGGTGACGGACGGAGCTGGCAGCAAAGTTGGGGAGTAGTGAGGAGGTTGGGGAAGAACCTGGACCAGTCTTGGAGGCTGAGGAGGGCTCGGATGAGGGTTCTGCATCGGAGGCAGAGATGGGGCCAGGGCAGGCTGGCAGTTATTTGCTGCCTTCAGACTCAGACAGCAGTGAGGCAGGGGAGTTTCTGGAACCGGTTCCCAGCCTGCACATGCACAGGGCTACCAGAAGGCAAGAACAATTGAGAAAACAGGTGTGATGATCCGGGATATGGCACAAAGGCAACACAGTCAATAAGCAAAAAATGTCCCTTTAATACCTCTAACTTTGCCCAATGCCCAGATTACCTTTGGCTAGAGAAAAAACTCTCCCAAGAACAATATTTAAATGGAGGAAATTCAGTCCAATAACAAAGTATATAGAAACTGTAAATAAAAATCCAAATAAGCCATGCTGCAGTAATTAACTTGACAGGGCAGGAGAAGGAATCGCAGATTTGAAAGCACAGCCAAACACACACAGTTGGGAAGATGCCAGGAACCCAGATAAGCCTTGATAATACCAGATAATTCACAATTTGTTCCCAACAACTTTGCTATGTGCAGCTTCCCTTTTTAAACACTGTGTTCTCAGCTGCAGTTCATAAAGGGAATCAGGACCTTTTCCTCCTCTGTAAGCCATGCAACTCATGTTGCTCCCTTCTCTGTTCCTGCCTGTGTGCCCTAGAATGAAGAGAGGGTGGTCCTGGATCTTCCTCCAAATTCCCTTTCTTTTCTCTCCCCTGTTCTGCCCAGCTGGCCTTTGCCCTTCCCCAGTTTCTTTCACAGGCAACAGAGCCACACTCACACTCCCTCTCAGCTGCTCAGCCTCCCCCTCCAAATCAGATTCCGACAGGGGCATGACAGCAGGGTCAACTCAGGAGTAAGGCCACACCTCAGAGATGATTGGCTTCTCCCATAGGACATAAAAGAGGAGCAAACGGGACGTGAGTTTTGCAGGAAGCAATTAGTTCATTTGGCTGATTCAAGCTTTGAAAAATTCTGTTTGACTCTGTGTCAAATTTGGCCTTGCCCTGTATTTGGCCATTAGTTCTCTGGCAGCATTCCAAGTGTGATAAGGTGGGTGTTTATAAACATCCCTCTGAAAGACTGTTGTGAAGCATTGCAGGCTGGGAATGAACATAAATCACAGCTGGAAATAAAAGAGGTTTTGCCAGGACTAAGATTATGTTTGATGCTTTCTAAGGAAGCCTAGGTCAGAACAGTAATTTTGAATGGTTACTAAGTGAACAGTTGTAACCCAGGGACTACTTCTAGTTTTATAACCACCCCAAGGTACGACAGAAATTCTGGTCCTGATTGCAATTGTAAGTCAAAGGACTAACTGTATAAGAGAAGCAATTTAGGATGTAAATGTAATATTGAAGTTTAAAGCTTGTATGTTAAGAAGTCAAAGAAAAAGACATATTAGAAAGTTTTGATTTAAAGAGAGAAAAGACAAGAGTGTTTTTTTTTTCTTTTTGTTAAAAAAAAAGTTTAGTACTTTGAAGGAAAGTACTTTTTTTTCCAGTAAGGTCAAAAAATTTGAAAAAATACAGTGACTTTTGTGAAGAAAAATGGTGACAGTTCATAAAGATTACTAGGTGCAAATAGAAATATACATTATTTCCATAGCAAGGAAGATAAAGCTGGAATGGTTAAATTGATGATTTTATTCAAAGAGGAAAATGTGTTCTTATTTGGATATCATTTCTGGAATTTGTGCTTGCAAAGAAAAAAAATGAAACTTTGATTTTGGTTTTGTTGATTAGAAAGATTTGATGTTATGGGAATGGCTAGTTATTTATCTATTAATGTGTAAAAGCAAAAAGGTGGTTGGAGTGTGTTTATCTTGTACTCTACTAAGAATTGGGAGCCAATGCCCCCTTTTCTTGCTTTTCTCTCTTCCCTCTTATATCTCATAGCCCCTTTTCCCAGTTCCCTTCCCTTCCCTTAATTTCCTCTTCATTTTTCTCTGTTTTGTATTTTATATCATAAAAAAATATAAATAAATAAGAGAAGCAATTTTTTAAAAAAAAGGTAATTCTGCAGAACATTCTGACTTGACCAAATTCCCTACAAATAAGCCATTCTGCCTCTTGAATATGATACTGTTGGGGCCAAAATGAGCCTGCAAGGGATTAAGAAGTCCCTGTCACTGCAAATATTCCAATTGTCTCGTTTCTTGTTTACAGCTGAGTGAATCTGCAGTCCTGCAAGGCTTCATAAATGAATGGAATAGTTGTGACGAGCCCTCTCTGTTGATTTTTTTTTTATTATTGAGCTGATGTGTGTGAAATTACCTAGTCATGGAGAAAAGGAATTGCTATTGGACCCGCTCCTCTCCCTCGACGCCGCAATATCACACTCTGTATATCAAAAAAATCACTGTCATTGGGTCAAAACTGTCAGTGCATCCCATAATATGCTCCCTTCTAAATTAATCACAGCAACACACAGCACTGCTGCTACAAGGGAATCGTGGTGCCTTGAATTTAACCTGCGCGGATTTATTGGGAAGGAATCCTGAAATTGAAAAGGAACAATTGTAAAACACGGTAATAACAGAATCGTACAAATGGGTCCAAGCCATTCCTTATCTGCCTCTTAACCTCATAAAGCCGAGGTTGATAACTTCTTCATGCTTTCCAGTTTCCCCAGGACTGAACGACCATTCTACTATTTCCATTTCCTTCTCAAGATTAGAGCTAAATTCTTCTGCATAACCACCCCTGTCAGAATAATTCCCCATTCCTGTTCACAAACATGGGCCAAGCAAGTCATCTATAGGACAGGACAGATAAATTGGGGAGTTAGACCAAGCTCTTCCTTGTTTCGGTAGCAAAGATCTGACTGGATCCAACTCTGATAGTATTTAAAGGTAAAAGTAAAGGTTCCCTTCGCTAATTGTTTCCAGCTCTAGGGGGCGGTGCTCATCTCCATTACAAAGCCGAAGAGCCAGCGCTGTCAGAAAATGTCTCCATGGTCATGTGGCCAGCATGACTAAACACTGAAGGTGCGCAGAACGCTGTTCCCTTCCCACCAATGCATTTTTACATGCTTTTGAACTTCTAGGTTGGCAGAAGCTGGGACAAGTAACGGGAGCTCACTCCATTATGCGATGCTAGGGATTCTAACTGCCGAACTTCAAACCTTTCTGATCAACAAGCTCAGTGTCAGGATTCTGGCAGTTACTCCAATTAAATCATGAGCCTCGAGCCACACTCCCAAAATTAAAGAGGATTTATTTGAAGTTAACATTCTACGTCTGGCACTAACCTGGGTGAAGCCAACTCTGAGATACGTAATTCATTGTCACCCTTGATCCTGCTTCCCCCCCCCTTCTGGGTGTATCATCCAACCAAAAACATCCATAGCCAAGAGTCATCAGTCATGCTCTCCAATTAGATTTTTGCACAGCAGAAGCTTCAGTCATCTAATCAGTCTTTGAAGAAAATATGAATGGAATGTTCTTTCGATTCCACACTGTTGCCTGCTCTTTGAAACTCTCCCATACACACTTCTTTCTGTTGTCAACTATAAAACATGTATACAAAATGTTTTTTGAGTTGACACTCAGCATCTTAGACACTGAGCCACCGCATCCCTCAATAGTATTTAGTATTTAGTAATATTTAGGAATGCCTTAAAATGTGTGGAGGTGGGTGTGGAGGTGGGTGTGGAGGTGAGAAGGTTAAGAATGCAACCTGGATACGTGGCGAGAACTTGCCAGTGCGTTATGTGACAGACAAATGCCCATCCGTCTTAAATCTAAGATTTACAAGACCAACATCTGCCCTGTTGCACTGCATGGCACTGAATGCTGGACAGCAACAATAGGGACGAAAACTCTCTCCATGCCATGGAAATGAGAAGGCTCTGTTGGATATTGGGCATCTCCCTTCTTGACCACATCACAAATGACACCATTCAACAACATTTTGGTGTGGCACCAATTATAGAGAAGATGAGAGAAGGCCGACTCTACTGGTATCAGACATGTCCTGAGAACAGCACCTTCCACCATGGCCAAGACTGCCTATCAACTAGAAGTCAATGGGCCGCAACCTCACGGCTGTCCAAAACAGATAGAGAGACACCATCAACAAGAATTGAAAGCTGCAGGCCTGTGCCCTGGAGATGCAACTGACTGTGAAAAGTGGTGTTCAATGATCTGAAAAGTGGACCCTGCACTTGTGGGAATACACTGGAAGAAGAAGAAGATGATGAGAAGGTTAGGGAGATCCATGTGTCAGGTGCAAAAGTTCAGGTCCACACATGAGGGTCCAATTAAATTGAATTATTGCTACTCGTGACTATGTGCAGGGATCTTCTCAATTCAGGGTTAGCACCTGCTTGGACTTAAATAAGGGACAACAGAATTCAAAGGGCATTGGACTTAGACTGTTTGTGGCTACATAGGGATTCTATTTTGATCCCTCTTTTAACTCCACTTCCAGGTTCTGTCACTTCTTCTCTTACACCATAGGATATCTGTTGCCCCTGTCATATATGCAGCAGCAACATGTAGAAGCAACAAGCTAATCTCTAGATACTTGTTTTCACATCAAAAATAATCCGAATATAGACCCAGAAAATTCTCCACAAGCCTGAGGAATCCAGAACAACTAGTGCATGGTTGGGTATTATTGTTACAGATTCATGCATAAGAATAGAACTCTAACTTTACAGACTAGCAATAACCAATCAGGAAGTTTACAGATGTTCTGAACTGTTATTCTTAGGCAGCATGGCTGATGTCAGGGACAATAAGGCTTAAAACATCTGGAATGTTCTATTCCATTTCTTTCTTCAGATGTTCATCTAAAAACATAATAGTTGAGGGGGGGAATCCACTAAGTCCATGGCTGAATCACTAGTTCCATTTAGTAATTTGTAGCCTGCTAAATCTTTGCCAGTCCTACTCTTATGTAGGTAGGAGAGTCAAAATAGGGATATTGTAAATGGCACTATTATTGTAACCATCCCTCATGAGTTTTATTTGTTTGCTTCGCCTTGATTTATAGACCCCACAAGTCTGCTTACATACTGTGCTAGGAGAATTGCTCAATTATTTAACATGGCAAACCAAATATGGTTTAATCAGCTCTTTACATCTATCATAGAGAGTCATAAGTATTCACACCTCATTCATCATGGAATCTCAAAAGCCAGCATATGAGCTGATGTTTTATAAGACAGGCTCTGATCCTGGACACTGCAACTTAATGGGAGGAAACGAGGTCATTGAAACTTTGCAAGACCCATGGTACATAAAAAAAAAAGAAAATGGGGAGAAGTCAAGGGAGAGATTCCATCCCTCAAGTGTGACCAGGTTATGACCAGGCAGAATTATTTGTTGGCAGAATTCAAAAGTTCAATTCATCCTTGATTTGGAGCAGCAGTTGGATGACATCAGTTAAGGCTGAGATAAAGGGGTCTTCAATTGACATCTTAGTGGACCTCTAATGAAGAGACATTCCAAAGAATCTGTGTCACAACCTGAGAGATCTTCAGGATTATTTTACATTATGTCTGTCTGTCTGCCTGTCTGTCTGTCTCTCCCCATCCATCCATCCATCCATCCATCCATCCATCCATCTATATTTATCATATCATCTCTCTGTCTGTGTCTGTGTCTGTGTCTGTCTCTCTCTCTCTGTCTCTGTCTGTCTGTCTCTATCTATCTATCTATCTATCTATCTATCTATCTATCTATCTATCTATCTATCTATCATATACAGATATATCTATCAGAGGTGGTATTCAGCAGGTTCTGACCAATTTCTGACCAGCAGAAATTTTGAGTAATTTGGAGAACCAGTAAATACCACCTCTGACTGAGCCCACCCCCATCTTTTCTCTGCCTCCTGAGTCCCAGGTCTTCTTTTGTTGACTTGCACAAGAGAACAGAGCTAGTGGGATGGGGAGGGAATGGGATTTTGCAGTAACCTTCCCCTCCCATAGCCACCAAGCCATGCCCACAGAACTGGTAGTAAAAATAATTGAATCCCACCACTGCCATCCATCCATCCCTCCATCCATCTATCTATCAATCAAACTCTTCATCATATATCCATTCATCTATCCTTTTAATGTGATGGTTTAAGAGTGCAGATTCATGGGTGAGTACTGAAATCCTTGGCAATTATGGAATGTAAAGTTTAATTCCACTTATGTGGTAATACTGTGGAGCATTTCAAGTTTTGAAGGCAAAAAGTTACTTTGTAGTGCCAAGGGGGTTTGCCTAGCACCTCTCTGCAACTCCTTAAATCAAATATTTCTTTTCTTGAGAGGCCATCTGTGCAATGTTGGAAAAAGAGGGATCTGTACAGAGATACAGTGGGAGTGTCCCCACGATTCGGGCCTCAAATCCAAATTTGCCTTTAAACTGAGCTAAAAAAAACCCAATGTGTAATCTGTCCTACTGGAATGTACCAAGTGAGCAGAAACAATGGGAGACAGGTGGTCCTTGTAGTAACCAACACCTATGCTATGAACAGCTTTAAAGGTCACAATCAGTACTTTGGACTGGTTGCACCCAGATCACAACTGGCAGCCAACGCAGCTCACCTAGCAGTGGTGGCACAATGAAAAAGGTCTCTTATTCCTCACCCCTGCTGCCTTTTGACCCTGGAAATTGCATATTTCAAACACCAGTTTTTCAAGAAAAGATTGGACAACCATTTATCCAAGATGGCATGAGAACTTGTGTCTTGAGCAGGGAGTTGGACAGAAGATCTCTAAAGCTCCTTCCAGCCCTGTAATATGCATGTTGCCCAACCCATCACCTCCTTGGTCCAGTTTAGTACATTTTGTGAACTCAAGACATTGTAGCCTCTTCAGCAAGAACTTGATAAGCTATGGCTTTATGTGATGTATGAACTCCGCCAGCTCATTGTTGCATCCATTAACAGCATCCTTGAAGCAATTTATCCTGCTTAAAGGAAGAAATGACCCAAAGAGCTTTTACAGATCTAACCTATTACTTGACCATGTTTTGGTTGCTTGAGATTTGCCCACCTGGGGTGCTAAAAAAGCAACTTCAGAAGAAGAAGTCATTTTCTGATAAATGGCAGGCTTCCTATGATAGTACTGCCAGCTGAGTTAAAGAGGCAGACTTGACCACCCAAATAGGATTTATACGGGGGGGATCCTGGTTAAAATCAATTGCAAATAGCAATAGCACTTCGACTTATATACCACTTCACAGTGCTTTACAGCCCCCTCTAAGTGGTTTACAGAATCAGCCTCTTGCCCCCAACAATCTGGGTCCTCATTTTACTGACCTTGGAAGGATGGAAGGCTGAATCAATCTTGAGCTGGTCAGGATCAAACTGCTGGCAGCTGGCAGAATTAGCCTGTAATATTGCATTCTAGCCATTAGGAAGGAAGGAAGGCAAGAAGGAAGGAAGGAAGGAAGGAAGGAAGGAAGGAAGGAAGGAAGGAAGGAAGGAAGGAAGGAAGGAAGGTAAGTAGCAATAGCACTTAGACTTATATACTGCTTCATAGTACTATACAGCCCTCTCTAAGTGTTTTACAGAGTCAGCATATTGGCCTGAAAAAGCTTCTTGGATGAGAAGCAAAATGCCTTCAATGAAAAACCAAGGAACTCCAGTTACCTTTTGAAAAACAACCTTTTTGACAATTATGACTTGGATGAATGAAGATCTCTACAGACTTTGCCACCAGTGTTGGGATTCAAAATTTTTTACTACCAGTTCTGTGGGCGTGACTTGGTGGGCATGGCAGGGGAAGGATACAGTCAGAGGTGGTATTTGCCAGTTCTCCAAACTACTCAGAAGTTCCATTACCGGTTCTCCAGAACTGGTCAGAACCTGTTGAATACCACCTCTGATTGCCACCAGCTTCACCATTCAGTTTTTGGAATATCACGTGTGAATTATCAAGCAATTCGAAGAACAAAGAATGACAATAATCAATTCCAATGGTAATTAAAGGACCGAGCTAAGCATTCTGCTTCGCTAAGATTCACGCAGGCCATAATTTCGGAAATAGCATGTCAGCAAAGGAGAGGGGAAAGGGCTGCTCACTTCCTCTGCAATTACTCCCCCCTCTCCAACATATGAATACATATTTATTAGTTTTTATGCAAATAAACATTGCGAGTTAAAGAGTGGGAATATATGAACCTAATAATTGATCTTCAGATGGATGAAACCTCTACAAATAGCACAATAGAACATCTCAACAGCTTTGTGTCAAGCTCCTTACTTTAATATCGCCCTTGTCCAGAGCTAAGGAAACAATTTAGTTGCTCAAAAGGGGGTAAAAAAGAAGTGAAATTAGGAATGGAAGAATAGCAATATAGAAAGGCCTGCCCTGTTCAAAGACAGCTTTGGCTGAGAACAAGTGGTGGTGGAAAGAGAATTCCTACCATAGGATAAGATCATAAGGCTGGAAGATACCTTGAAGGTCTTCTACTCCAACCCTGTATATTCAAGGCAGATGACCTTATACCACTCTGGACAATGGTTATTCAGTCTATTCTTGAAAACCTCCAGTGATGGAGCAGTCACAACTCCAAGAGGCAAGCTGTTCCATTGATTAATTATTCTCACTGTTGGGAAATTGCTCTTTAATTCCAGGTTGGATCTCTCCTTAACAAGCTTCCACCGATCGCTAGTCATCCTGCCCTCAAGTGCTTTGGAGAACAGGTCAATTTCTTTGTCAAGTACTGAATGACAGCCATTGGTGGGATTCAAATGTTTTTATTACCGGTTCGGTGGGCATGGCTTGGTGGGCGTGGCAGGGGAAGGATACTGCAAAATCTCCATTCCCTCCACACTCCTGGAGGAAGGTTACTGCAAAATCCCATTCCCCTCCCACCCCACTAACCTGCTTTCTAGCTCCATTCTCCTATGCAGGGCAACAAAAGAAGACCAAACCAATCAGCTGGGACTCAATGGGAGGCAGAGAATAGATGGGGGCGGGGCCAGTCAGAGGTGGGATTTGCCAATTCTCCACACTACTCAACATTTCCACGACTGGTTCTCCAGAACTGGTCAGAACCGACTGAATACCACCTCTAATGACAGCTATCATGAACTAGATCTAGACATGCCTACTTTCCTTAACAATTTGTCACATAGTTTAGTCTCTAGATCTCTTTTGTTTGACATGATGGATACCTGATGATAGAAACAGCTTTCTGTGAAAATAAGGGGGTTCTAGGTTTGGACAGTCACACTATTTTTCTACTGCAATGGGATAGATCCAGACATAGTCTAAAACTAGTCTAATCAAGGATTTTTTAAACCTTTAGCTTCTTCTTTGCTGAACAAACTCCAGTCGGCTACATTCACATCAAACACTATGCAATGATCCATGATTTATAAACCTCAATAGATGAGTAGAGACAGGCATGGGCTTCAAAAATATTAGCAAGGAGTTCTCTGCCCAGTTGCTGGATGGGCAATGCCATGGTGGGTGACCTAGTTGGCCTCCTGCACCCACAGCAGCGGGGGTGCATTTTTGTCTTCCCTGGGCTCCGGAGGCTTTCCTTGAGCTTCCAGGAGGACAAAAACAGCCTCTCTGGGCTTCGGAGGCTCTCTGGAAGCAGGAAGTGGGCCCATTTCTGGCCTTCCCAAACTTCCAGGAGGCCCGTTTTTCGCCCTCCCCAAGCTTCCGTACACATCCTGCACTTACCTGCGTCCAAAACAGGCCATGTGGGTACTCCTGGGAGGGGAGGGTCAGGGTGGGTGGGGCTAGCCAGGAGTAGGATTTGGGGGTTCTCTGAACTGTGCAGAATCTTGGGGATTTGCCCAAACCCCCATGAACCCCCAGCAACCTCACCCCGAGTCGAGACCACATTCTAAGGCAGGGGTGGGATTCAAATTTTTTAACACCCGGTTCTGTGGGCGTGGCTAAGTTGGTGGGTGTGACTTGATGGTCATGTTAATGGCTGGGTGTGGCCAACTCAATATCACTCATATTGAGGCACACATCTCCTCACCTGGCCTCTCATGACTGTGGAGATCCTGCAACAGTTGTAAGTGTGAAAAATGGTCCTAAGTCACTTTTTTCAGTGCCATTGTAAACTCCACACAAGCAAAGTACCAGCAAAGGAGGGGAAAAAACTCCAGAGAAGTTCCTGAGACAGGAAGTCTAGTCCTTCCAAGAATGTAATAAGGGTTAACGGAGAGGCAGTTTCTGTAAGCAACACCAGAATGTTTCCTTCCCGCTTTCCATACAGGATTAAGCCAATAATTTCTTCTAACAGCCGGTTCTCCGAACTGCTTAGAATGTTAACAACTGGTTCTAGCAAATAGGTGCAAACTGGTAGAATCCCACTCCTGCTCTAAGATGAAAGAAAGCTACATTTGGAATTAGAATATTGTGAGCCACATGTGTTTAGAGAGAACTCACCAATCTCAAACTAGAGCTAATTAACTGAAATCCCATTGATGACAAGGGATCACTTCTAAGCATGAATAAATCTGGATAGAATCCTACATTGGATGTAAAACATGCCCTGGAGATAAATGAATTGTGGGTAGGTGAGATGGGTGAAAACAGCCATTGGATTTACTGGAAATCAGGAATGTTTCTTCTTTCTCTAAATCAGAAAACCATCTGAATATTCCCCTCTTGAATTGACCAAGGCGAGTGAGATACACACAAATCATAGAATGTAAAGACTGAAAGAAGGGTTATTTCTAAACTATTTGAGCAGACGTAATAATGCAGGTCTTGGGAGAGGGTCAAGAAAAATCTACCTACTCTATTGGAAATGTTGATTTGTGGTTTTTTTAGAAAGAGTTAGATGGAGGATCATATGTTTCCAGTTGCTGAGAAGGCAGCTTGCAATGTCCATGTTAAAGAATATTCTCTTTGTCTCTGGAACTGGCTGTAAACAAGCTTTCCCTTCAAATAGAAACCCCCCCCCAAATTAAAAAAAAAAATACCAGACCAATTTGAACACAGCATGATTCCAAAATTAGCAGAGGTCCTCACTGAATTTTAAAAATATGTACTTGTGCACCATTAAAATGTGCAATAAACTGATTTGCATTTGCCAACATACTTCTTGAAGGAGTATTAAGCAATTAGGGTAACCCTTGGCCACCACTGATTCTCATGAGGCCTCAAAGGCAATATTAATAGAAGTTGAAAGACCAGCATTATGCAATCAAAGAACAACAGGTATCAATAGTAAGGGTATGCTTGTTGGTGCTGCCATTTCAAGTTGGAAAGGGTTATTTGGATGGGGTTAGGATCCTACTATGCTGCTGGAGAAGATTTCTGCAAGTCCCTTGGAGTACAAGGCGATCAAACCAGTCCATCCTAGAGGAGATCAACCTTGATTGGTCTTTAGAAGGCCAGATCCTGAAGATGAAACTCAAATACTTTGGCTACCTAATGAGAAGGAAGGATTCAGTGGAGAAGAACCTAATGCTGGGATCGATGGAAGGCAAAAGAAGAAGAAGGGGACAGCAGAGAATGAGGTGGCTGGATGGAGTCACTGAAGCAGTC
>BHFT01015300.1:0-36340 GCA_004320025.1 Laticauda laticaudata | reverse complement strand
CCAGGAAAATAAAATCTGTCACTACCTCCATTTCTTCCCCATCTATTTGCCAGGAATTGAGAGGGCTGGATGCCATAATCTCACTTTTCTTAATGTTGAGTTTCAGGCCAATGTTTGTATTCTCCTTCTTTACCCACATCAAGAGGCTCTTTAGTTCCTATTCTCTTTCTGCCATTAGAGTGGTATCATCTGCATATCTGAGGTTGTTGATATTTCTCCCAGCAATCTGAATTCCAATTTTTTATTCATCCAGCCCTGCCTTTCTCATGATGTGCTCTGTATATAAGTTAAATAGGAAGGGTGACAGTATACAGCCTTGCCGAACTCCTTTCCCAATTTTGAACCAATCAGTGGACACAGAACCTGCCTATTTAACTTATTGCTCACTGTTGCTAAGAATCATTCCTTCACTGTAAAAGGGTGGGTGATTTCAAAATAATTTCAGTCTCTTGTACCATTGCATACACCATACAAGCTGTGCTGGATGAAACCAAAGAATGTTCAGAATGTTCCTTCCACCGCGGTCAGTAGAGGCCTTTGGTCAGTCAACCAGGAAAATGTGGACAGGAAAGCAATTTCAAGCTTCTAATCCCTGAAGCTTGCATAGCGTGGAGAGGCATCCTGCTTTTTGAATTGAAATACAGACTTAGCTATGATTTATTAGATAACTAGCCTATAATTCATCTAGCAATTCAAGGTGGGCTCCCTCTCCCCTCTCCTATTCTTCCCCCCCCCACAATGGCCATTCAGTGAAGTAGGTTGGGGTGAGAGAGAGAGTGGGACACCCCAAGTCACCCAGAGAGCTTCCATGTCTATGGAATAACTAACCAAGGAGATAAACAACTTAGAACTAAGGAGAAATTTCCTGACAGTTAGAACAATTAATTAGTGGAACAACTTTTTCCAGACGTTGTGGGTGATACAACACTGGACATTTTAAAGAAGAGATTGGACAACCATTTCTCTGAAATGGTAGAGAGTTTCCTGCCTAAGCAGGGGGTTGGACTAGAAAACCTTCAATGTCCCTTCCAACTCTTCTCTTCTCTTCTCTTCTCTTCTCTTCTCTTCTCTTCTCTTCTCTTCTCTTCTCTTCTCTTCTATTCTTTCCTAAATCTATTGTATTGTATTTGTATTGTATTGTATTCTACTCTACTCTACTCTACTCTACTCTACTCTACTCTACTCTACTCTACTCTACTCTACTCTAGGACCAAAGCTCGATTTCCATGCTGCCACTCCAACATCTTAACTACTATTCTACAATACTCTAAATCATGGTTAGTAGTAGTACGCTTGTCACTTGTGGACAAGTGTATAGAGCCTATAGCTCATAGTTTTGTGTGAATGTGTGTGCTTGAGTTAGTGTTGACTCCTGGTGTTTGCCTGGGCAAGTCCCTGTAGTTTTCTTGGCAATATTGTTCAGAAATGGATTTTTTTTGAAAAAAAAATTTTTTGTCAATTGCTTACAAGTTAATAGGCATAAGTAAAAACATAGTTATGGATATATGGATACATATAAGAAAAATAAAATAAAAATAAAAAGAAACAATAGGACAGGGACAGTTGGCATGTTGATGAGCTTATGCAAGCCCCCTACAGACCTCCTAGGAAAGGGGTGAGGTCAATTGTAGACAGTCTAAGGTTAAAGTTGTTGGGGTTTGGGGAAGAAACCACAGAGTCAGGTAGAGCATTCCAGATATTGATCACTCTGTTGCTGTTGTTTGTCATTGACTTCTTCATAGGGCCGAGAAAGAGGGACTGGCCCAAAGTCACCCAACTGACTTTTATACCTCAGGTGGAACTAGAACTCAGAGTCACCCAGCTTCTAGTCTTATGCCTTCACTACATTAAATTGGCTCACAAAAACTCCTTAGACATTTTTATTTTGTGGTAGTGGCTTTTGTCAGTCAATTGCTATTTAAAAAGTACTTATTTTAGCTGGATTTAAAAGAGAGAGAGAGATTAATTTTTCTATTTATATCCATTACTTAAAATAGCTAATATTGTCATTGTTCTACAGCTTTTGAGCTCTGATCTTTTTACACATACAGCTACATCTCAGCCTACATGCTGACAATCTTTTGCAATGCTGAGCTGGTTAGTAAGTTCACAAACATTCTCCAACACTTCAACAGGGAAATCACTGACTTGAGAGATTTTATTTCTACCAACCGAGGACCAACTGCTCACAGCTAAAAGTCACATCTGAAATTAACATCAGGGTTTGTTTTTCTCTTGAGCTTGTTCAGTCACTTGGGAGCCATTGGAAAAGAAGCAAGCAAGCAAACAAACAAAAGCCCACCACAATTTATGCATTGTGTGATTTTACTTTCCCCAAACATAAATATTGCCCAAAAGGGTTATGCAGTATTAGTTTTAACTTTTGCAAACAGATATAACAGTGCATTTAGTTGTAATTTTCTTATACAATGAAATTTGGCTGGGTTTATTTAGAAGCATTAATACCCAAAGTAAGTCTGTCTCTATAACATCTCTATATCATCTATTTATGTGTGTGTGTGTGTATTCCATTCCTAGCAATGCATTGCCTGAGCCAACACAAATTATATTTACAAATTGCCTTCAGTGTATTTTAGAATGGATAAAATGATTGCTGTAACTATTTCACTTATTCCATCTATTTTGCCATGCAACCTAAAAAAAAATAGTATTATGTTCCCAGACTGCCTATTATGTGCATCAGACTCAAAACTACTTTCTATTTTATGGGCAAAAAATGTGTTTTATAAGATAAGGAGCCTAGTTCCATTTTTCCCATACCTATCAGAATAAATGAATGTAAATGGACAATTAAACTGGAAGCTCCATGTATCACAAAAGAAATTGTTTAGCATGTGGGATGACTGTAAGCCATCAGGATTACAAAAATGTCAACAGGATACCTTGATGTTTGAGTTATTAATTCAGTAGTTGCCACATTTATGCAGAAAGCATCCCTCTGCTGTGACTTTGTAACTAGAGGAGAACCAAGATTACACAGCAATCATTTTTCAGAGAAAGTTTGAGTTTCTTTTCCTTGTACACAAGCATGCAATTTTATGCATGTTCCCTTTTTGCAGATGCCATCCCTTCCCTTATGACATGGATGGGTAACTATGGCTCCTTTATAACATGTAGACTTCAACTTCCAGAATGGCTGATTTAGGAATTCTGGATATTGAAGTTCACAGGTCAACTATGCCCAACCCTGCCTTATGGCTTCCTCCAGAGGTGGTCTTCAGCAGGTTCTGACCAGTTCTGGAGAACTGATAGTGGAAATTTTGAGTAGTTCAGAGAACTGGCAAATGCCACCTCTGACTGGCCACGCCCCCATCTATTCTCTGACTCTTGAGTCCCAGCTGATTGGCTGGGTCTCCTTTGGTTGCCCTGCACAGGAGAATGGAGCTGGAAAGCAGGTTAGTGGGCTGGGGTGGTAATGGGGATTTTGCAGTAACCCTCCCCCGGGAGTGGGAAGGGAATGGAGATTTTACAGTATCCTTCCCCTGCCATGCCCACCAAGCCACGGCCAGACAACTGGTAGTAAAAAATTTTTAATCCCACCACTGGTTTCCTCACATGAAGCAAAAGCAACATATCTTTGACTTTTACTTTGTGTGTGTTATATTGCTCTCCTAATTTAATGGTGAGCTTCCTTCCAATAAACCATCCTGAGAAAAATTCAGGAAAATTTGATGAGCTGGGACCCCTGTGCAATTATCTACCCATAAAAACAGATGAAGAGGACTTTCTTCAAGTCATTTGAGTCCAGTTCTTTTGATGGCACTCTTTTGCTTACAGAATCCAAGAGCAAATTGTGGAGGCAACCTTTGAAATGAGGATGACAAAAGAGATGGCAAACTTTCATAACTGGAAAGAAACATTTCTAGCCAACAGGTAGTGGGTTAAGGTTAGAGAAGATAGGGAAACAGTTTTGCCAGCTATAACCCTACAGGCTCAGTAAATGTTTATGCTTTTTATCAGAATGAGGTTGTGCAGGAAACCAAGGTTTTATTTCCACTAGAATAAAAGTAGAGACTGGTCTGAAGTTATTTCTTCCCATAACTTGGTGCCAATTTTCTTTTTGTCTCCAACATCCTTGCCATCATTTGCCCTTAATTCTACTTCAACCCATGAAATCTCAAGGTCCAGTTGTTGGGTTTGTGACATCACTAGCAAAACCATGTGAGCTTTCCCAATTTATAGCAATGAACAGTCAAGAGGGTAAATGAATCTGAGGATAATGAAGGAAAGAAAGGACTTGTGAAGTCAGCAAAAAATGTGCAAGTGGTTGAAAATGAGAGGTTTTTCAACCTTTTGCAGTGATGGATAGCTTCAACTCAACTATCTCTACAAAAACAACCTAAAAAAGATGGTATTCTTTTCTGATGGAGACCAAGATAATTTCACACCCACACACAAAAACCCCTGAGCAATGCCATAGCTAACAAGCCTCCATTAGATCCATCTCTAGCTAGTGCTATCATCTCTCACTTTCTTGAACACACAATTATTTTTGTTAAAGCCAAGAGCACTTAATAGGATAACGAGTGAAACTAAATTGATGCATTAGCCCTGGGATTTTTACAAGGCTATTCACTGCACACCAGAAAAAGATTGTTGAGAGCTTTTGCGAAGACGGTGAATTCTGGTGGAGTAAGGGAATGCAGCAGGCATAGCTTATTTGTACAGATCTCTGAAAATTAAAAGACAATGGCAATATTTGCTCCAAGGTATACATGTCAACACTTGTCATTTCTAACAGTCACAGTTATTAACTTTGGATATTATAACAACTGTTCAGAAATATGAAGGAGCTGCAATTAAGCTCACTTCATCGATCAAATGACATCTTGTGGCCAAATGATGGCTTGTATGCATGGTTGAGCCATCACAGATTCACCCCCCAGAGGTGAAATATTTTTATTTTCTACCTACAAAAATTATCTAGGTTTAGCCATGCTTAAAGCAAATCCAATGTAATCATCTGGGGGCAGTTTCATAATTCTTAAGTTCTA
Organism: Laticauda laticaudata; assembly: GCA_004320025.1. NCBI lineage: Eukaryota > Metazoa > Chordata > Lepidosauria > Squamata > Elapidae > Laticauda > Laticauda laticaudata. The sequence continues at coordinate 31,325 of BHFT01015300.1, read as the reverse complement.
TTCATTTCAATGGACCTGTTGTTGTTGATCAGTCTCTAAGTCACGTCCGACTCTTCGTGACTCTATGGACCACAGCACGCCAGGCTCCCCTTCCTTCCCCTGCCTCCCAGAATTGGCCCAAGTTCATGTTCATTGAGTTGATGACACTGTCTAACTATCTTCTCCTCTGCTGTCTCCCTTCTCCTTTTGCCTTCCATATTTCCCAACATCAGGGTCTTTTCTGAGGAGTCCTCTCTTCTCATTGATTTCCTTTAGGATTGACTGATTTGATCTCCTTGCAGTCCAAGGGTTTCTTTTGAGTAATCCTACCCTAGGCCTGAGAGACATGGGGGCTCAGTGGCTAAGACGCTGAGCTTGTCAATCAGAAAGGTCGGCAGTTTGGTGGTTCGAATCCCTAGCACCATGTAATGGAGTGAGCTCCCGTGACTTGTCCCAGCTTCTGCCTACCTAGCAGTCTGAAAGCATGTAAAAAATGCAAGTAGAAAAATAAATACTACTTTGGTGGGAAGGGTATAGTGTTCCATGCACCTTATCGGTGTTTAGTCATGCTAGCCACATGACCACGGAGACGTCTTTGGACAGCGCTGGCTCTTCAGCTTAGAAACGGAGATGAGCACCTTCCCCTAGAGCCAGAAACGACTAGCACATATGTGCGAAGGGAACCTTTACTTTTACTCTAGGCCTGAAGGAACATTGTCCACAGGGTTGTGATGGGTCGGACATAACTTTGCAACCAACAACAACAACACCCTAGTTAAACACATTGAAAATATAAGAGGGCACCTTCTCCATATTATGTACACATGTATACAAGATTGGCAGATGAACCCTATTGAACATTAACAACATTTATAGAAGAAACCTCTAGTGAGTCCCTGCAACACAACTTTGAGCAATTGTTCAAACCAATTGCTTCAATCTACAGAATAGTAGAGTTGGAATGGACCTTGGAGGTCTTCTAGTCCAACCCCCTGCCTAGGCAGGAAACCCTATACTACTTCAGGCAAATGGTTATCCAACATCTTTTAAATAAATCTGAGGATAATGAAGGAAAGAGAGGACCTGTGAAGTCAGCAAAAAATGTGCAAGTGGTTGAAAATGAGAGGTTTTTCTACCAGTGTTGGAGCATTCATAACCTTTGGAGGTAAGTTGTTCCACTGGTTAATTGTTCTCCCTGTCAAACAATTTCTCCTTAATTCCAAGATGCTTCTCTTCTTGGTTGTTTCTTGTCCTACTTTCTGATGCTTTGGAAAATAAGTTGACTTCCCCCCCCCCTTTGTGGCAGCCCCTCAAATATTGGAAGGCAGCTATCATGTTACCTGTTCAATTATATGGCCAATCAGACAGTATCATATATGTGGGAACTGGCCAATGCCTGCTTTCTGGTTCAGTGTGTTGTGCAAATCCAACTAACCATGGTGTATTCAATTAATTATAGTAAAATAAGTGATAGTAATGCCTGCACCAGGTCAAGGAATGACTGTTGATTCAAGCTATCCATAATAAATTTATATCTTATTCTGCCCTCTTAAGAATGAAGGCAAGTTCCATGCCAACTTCTTATCTGTCAACTCCTAAGTTTGAAACTAATTGTAAACTTAAGTCCTGATGATCCAGATATGTTGTTCATGCAAGCAACAAGACTTCACCCCAACTACCAGTTTTCAAGGGGGAGCATACATTTGATAGTCCAACTGCCAACTATTAGCAATGACAAATACTTGCTTTGCTAGTGATATACAATGTAAGCTGGTAAAGGCCCTGTCACACTGCCCAACGGATGCAAAACATTTGTAAAAAGGACACAGCGGATGAGAAAAATGTTCCATCCGTTGTTATCCGCTCTCAAAAGGGGCAAAAATTTGCATAAACAGAGCGGATAACATGGAAAGGAACGGACGGGGGGAGGACGCAGAGCGGATGGAAAGCGGATGCGGAATGGAAGCATCCTTTTGCATCCTCTAGGCATCCTCTAGACATCCTTAATATCCGAGATAGGTCCCCTCTGAGAACGTTTTTTTCCATTTTAAATGCTTTCTTTGCGTGCTGCATCCACTTTCATCCTTTCTCCGTCCATGCTACTAACGCTACACGTCCATTCCGCATCCGTTCCGCTTCCTCCCTGCGTCCGTTTATGGCTGGAGTGGATTCGAGTTGCGCGGATGCGCAGCGGATGCCTAGCGGATATAGCGGATGCATAACGGATGACAACGGATGCAGAACGGATGTCCCCCGTATGCCTAGCGGATGCAGAACGGACGCGTTGGATACATTTTCCGCTCAAAAGTTTTGAGCAGCTCAAAACCTTTTGAGCGGATGAAATGTCAATAGACGGATGCTTGACGGATAGAGAGGAAGCAAAATGGAGGCATTGAGTACAGAACAGAAGCATCACATTAACCAATGGATGGTAAGTGTTTTTCTCTGTTTTACATCCTCTTTGCATCCATTGGTGCAGTGTGACAGGGGCTTAAGGTTGTCAGAGAAATCCCATTACCAAGTGATGGGTGAAAGGGAAGCTATCCACATATAGGATTTCTTCATATTTCAGCCCTGAGTGTTGTAATTCTTTCTGAGACTTTTATGAACTCTGTCCACGAGTGACATTAATGGTAGATACCATGCTGGGTTACAGCAGCAATACCCTGCATTATTTATCATAATGTCTACAAAGTAGTCATAAATTCAATTTCTAATTTAGAGGGTACCTTGCTTTTAATTGGGCTGCATTAAAACCACTTAAATAAGTATGATCTTGAAGTGTTTCTTTTATAAGAATTAAGCCATTTTGGTAGCACTCTGCTGAGTGAAGGAAATTTTAAATGAAAAATCTCAGAAATCAGATGGACCTTCTAAATGACACAGGATGGCTCTGGAACATCCCTGTTGTAAAGAGATAAAAATGACAAAGAGATTCTGTTTTCATACTCTTATAACCATGGTGTGACCCTTCATAAAGGCTCTTACTGGACTGGTCGGATCCACTCTTCATTTCTCTCTAGCAGTGCCCTGACATGTCTTCTGCATTTCATCTTCCTGAATTCTTTTGAAACCAGGTTGCATCTATCTATCTATCTATCTATCTATCTATCTATCTATCTATCTATCTATCTATCTATCTATCTATTTATCTATCTATCTATCTATCTATCTATCTATCTATCTATCTATCTATCTATCTATCTATCATCAATCTACCTATCATTTAGCTAGCTAGCTAACTAGCTATCATTTATCATCAATTTATCATCAATCAATCAATCAGTCTGTCTGTCTGTCTATCAATCATCTATCTATCATGTCTAAAAAAATAGAAAGCTTGTGATTATGAACTTCAATTAACTCCTTTTCAACCGAGTTAGATATAAGTTGGAATAGGGAAGATTTTTGGCAGGATTCCAAGATTCTGTTATAATGCCCTACCTGCCTTGGGAGAGTTTCTATGCAGCTCGTTTCCTGACCTTGCCTTCCATCAAGGGCTTTTAACTGCTCTTCTTTTTCCTTTCAGAGGAAAGTTTTGGGTGGATGAAAAGAGGGCTGATAATGTGTTATGCGTGTGTGTGTGTGCTGAAGCAAATACAACTGTAAAACTTGGAATCCTGCATTGAAAATTGAATATAGAGGCCTCTTCAGCACTATCGGTTTTAATGGAAGAAAAACCGAACCAAGAAAAAAAGGATAGACGAAAAAAAAAAGAATAGAAAAAAGGGGACGAGCAGAAAGTTATTTTATCTCTGTCCCTTCTTGCCCTTTCCTTCATTTCATTACCTGTAATGGTTGTGAAAGGTTATTTCTTCTTTCACAATGCCACGGAGAGTTCTGATTTGAAAAGAAGTGGTGGGAGCCCACATTTCTTGTTAACAAAGAAATGCAATTTCTGTAACATAAGAAGGAGGAAAAGAAAAAGGAGAATCAGAAAGAAAGTGGTTGCATTAGCCTTGAGCTAACAGCTCTCTTTGTCACGCTCACACATTCACCTCGAGCCATTGGATGTTTAATCCTTCTCTTCTTCTTTTTTTCTTCTTTTTTTTAAAGAAACCACAATTGGATGAGCTTCTAGAAACATTAAGCTGAAAGCTGTGATTTACACAATGCAAAGGCTAGATGCACGCAGTACACTCTACTGAAAGTAAAGCAAACATCTTATGGTTGAGACTAATATGTGAATAAGCCCAGAGTTAGTTCCTTGTTATTCCATTCCAGAGAGAAATCTACAGTTTCCTGATTGGGTTTAAGAAATGGAATTTGCTTTCCTTCCATCATTCAAGAGGTGAATAGACATGATGTTCTGTCAACAATTCATGTTTATAAGAATCCTGTTTTTGAACTAAGAAAATATAAGAACAGCATTTCAGCCACACATTCACTTATCTTGCTTACTTTTTTAAGCCAACAATGCTTGGTTGGTTTTAACTCTGACTAGTATTCCCTTCCCCTTTCTCCTTCCTTCCTTCCTTCCTTCCTTCCTTCCTTCCTTCCTTCCTTCCTTCCTTCCTTCCTTCCTTCCTTCCTTCCTTCCTTCCTTCCTTCCTTCCTTCCTTCCTTCCTTCCTTCCCTGTATTTGGAAATTCAAAGAGTTCTGCTCAGGAAACTGATTGGAAAGATTTCATGGAAAAAAATGAATGACAGGCGTTCTGATAAAATTCATGAATTTTTCATGTTGGGCATGTTGGACTTAACATGAAATTGCCCCACAAGTGGAATTCAAGATGAATGTAGAATGATCAAATATCTAAACATTTAAAGTCATTTATTGCTGCAAGGATATATAGGTAGTTCTTGACTTACCACAGTCATTTAATGACTGTTCAAAGTTACAGTGGTATTAAAAAAAGTTTAAGTTTCATAGAGACTAGAGGAATTGTATAGGGTGAGTTAGTATGCACAAACCTGGGAGAAAATATTTCAGAAACCACACACTTTCTCAGAATGTAGTTGAAAACAAAACAGAATTTAGTTGAAAACTAAATATGAGCCAGCAGTGTGCAGCAGCAGCCAAAAAAACTAATGAAATCCTAAATTGCATTAACAGAGGAATACAATCGAGTTCAAGGGAGGTACTAATACCATTCTATAAAGCCTTAGTACACCTAGAGTACCGCATCCAGTTTTGGTTACCACACTATAAAAAAGATGTTGAGGCTCTAGAAAGAGTGCAGAGAAGAGCAACCAGGATGATTAGGAGACTGGAGACTAAAACATATGATGAACGGTTGCAGGAACTGGGCATGGCTAGTCTAGGGAAGAGAAGGATCAGAGGAAACACGATAGCATCTTCCAGTATTTGAGGGGCTGCCCCAGAGAGGAAGGGGTCAATCTATTTTCTAAAGAACCCAAAGGCCAGACAAGGAATAATGGGTGGAAACTGATCAAGGAGAGATTCAACCTGGAAATAAGGAGAAACTTTCTGAAAGTGAGAGCAATCAACAGATGGAACAGAAGTTGCCTTCAGAAGTTGTGGGAGCACCATTACTTGAGATTTTCAAGAAGAGATTGGACTGCCATTTGTCAGAAATGGTGTAGAGTCTCCTGCTTGGGTGGGGGTTGGACTAGATGACCTACAAGGTCCCTTCCAACTCTGATTATCTTTTATCTGTTACAAAAAAAGGAGAAAGATATACATTTTAATTTGGTTGATTTTTGACACAACGGGAAGCAGAGTTTTCCCTTTTTCCCCACCATGATTCAAACACAAAAAGGCATTCCATAGCAAATGCCTGGAAACTTCATAATTTCACCCCTCTGTAATCTAGCCACCTTAGCATCATTTTCCTTATGTTTCACAATGGCTGTGAGCAAAGTTGGATGCAAACTCAACCAAAAACTATCTCAACTGTACAGATCACCCATCCTAAGATCCTTCCTTACTGAGATGTGATTGTCAGGGATCAATGGTGCTCCGCGTCAGTTAAGCCACAAACTCATTTCACCATGTCTTCTCCCTCCCTCCCCCTCCCTCTCCCTCTCTCTCTCCCTCTCCCTCTCAACAGTCACATCTGCTTTGCCGTTGCTTGACTGTGTACCAGAGTTGCTTCACTTGTCGCGGCATTTGACCAATAGCGTGGTGGAGTTGACTTCTTTTTGTCCACTTTCTCCTGATAGCCAACAAAGTAAATAACAGAATTTGGACACGTCGCACTATGGAGTATCCTTCGTTAGGTTCCCAAACCCCACTCTTCTGCACCTAGGCACGGAAACCCCTACCTAACCATTCCCTGCTGAACACACCTTGACATGCGCTATTTGTCCGAATCTTCCTTCGCATAGGTATGAGCCGTCTCCTTTAGTGGACGGTCTTTGAATGCAACTATCTACAGGTTCCCTTGACATCTCGCTGACATCACAACCTGTTTACCAATTGACCTCAGACCCTCAAATGACACCTACTAGAGCGACTAGCACACCAGAACAACCAGTCCAAACAATCAAGAACAGTTTTTTCCCAAACAGCCATCATGCTCTGCCTAAGACTATAAATAGTTCCCTCACACACTGTTCTCTCAGCTGTTACACAAGTCTGCCAACGACTATTACTGTTAATCTTCTCTCACACTCCTTGTACACCCCCCTTTGTGACTCTGTGACTTATAACTTTGTCACTCTGTATCCTTTGATTTATATTGCACTGCTTTTCCTATCGTATGATTGATTGCTCTATTTGTACCCTATGAACTGTTATTAAGTATTTGTACCTTAATGAACTTCTTGAGACTCTTGACGAACTTAACTCTTTCTTTTAGCTGTATTACTGAGAGATTTGCACCAAGACAAATTCCTTGTGTTGTCATTTCACAAATATTACACGCACTTTGAGCCAAGTAAAATATTCTATTCTATTCTTATTCTATTCTATTCTATTCTATCTATTCTATCTATTCTATTTCTATTCTTATTTCTATTTATTCTATTCTATTCTATTCTATGTCTCTTTTTCCACCCATTACTCAGTTGTGGGCTATATCCTCTCTTATCTGACCATTCCTTAGGCAATCTTTTTTTACCCCATTTTTGACTAAGTCTTTCTCACATACCATTATAGTTAGTTTCAGCCATCACTGGCTGGGGAACACTGCTAGCCCACATATCTTCAAGTTACTAAGGTTGAGAAATGCTACTCTAGACCTATAAGCAGGCAGTCCAAACCAGTGGACCTTCTGGGAGCAGATTTCCTAACCCAACTGTGAATTCTTAGGGGAAGGTCCTGCCATCTGGCTGAAATCTGCAACCTTCTTATCTTCCCATTGTGACTGTAGACTCTGGAAGATTTGCAATAATTCAATGATAAATCTCCTCGTTCTTTGTCATGAAAAATCCCAGCATGTTTTATGCCTTTTTGGCTGACATTTAATATCTGAAAACCCAGCTGTTACTTTGATACTATCAGCCAGAGAGAGATCAAAACACTTACTAGTGTCTGCTTGCTGTGATATCAGCACAAAGCAATTGCATCTCTGAAACTCTAGGTAGTCTCCTCCTGAGGGAAGACAGGGTGAAGATCTCACCGTTCCTCCATATTTTTTCTGGAGCATATGAATCAGTTACATTCTCATAGGAGCTATAATTTGGATTGAACCAGGACTAAAACTGTCAAGAACATTGACATAAACTAGTGATTTAATCTCCTTCCAAATGGTTTTCAGCTGTACTCACATACGAAAAATCAGATTCAGATTAGAAAGGTTGCTGCAGTGATCGTGTATAGACTCACATTACTGAAAAAGAAATAATAGTGGAATTGAGATACAAAGGATTTTCCAAGCAATTTATCTCAAATGTCAATAAAAAAAATGATTTATCCAATGGCCATTTCTCATTGTAATACCAGTGAGTTCCATAATTACTAAATGCTCTTTTGATGGGAAGTGAGGTCATTGCAATCTATTTTCCTGTCTGGCCATATCATTATAAAATATTTTCATTAAATTTAATTCCATTTTCATTAGATTGAGAGAGGAATGGGTTCTCTTTCTCTCATTTCTCCCACTCCTTTAAAGCCTTCATATCCAGATTAGAACAGTTGTCCAACAAAAGTGATTTCCACTTCTTTGGCAATATATCTGACCACACATCTAAAGAAATGAAGACCATCATAAAATGTCAAAAGCACAGACCATGGGCACCGCATGCTTTCTTTCCAAACAGTGCTCAAGATGTGGCTGAATATCTTCATCTTCCTAGACGGAGCAAACCAATGTAAAGACTCTCTCAATTTGGTCCCATATCTATGTCCTTGCTGGTTTGGGGGAAGCAGTATAAAAATGATATTCATTTACCGGTATTTATATCCTATCTTTATTATTTTTAGAAATAACTCAAGGTGGTCAACCTATCTATTTTTCCCCACAACACTCCTGTCGGCTTTCAAGTCAGCTTTCAAGATTGGCCAAAAGTCACCCAGCTGGCTTTCATGACTAAGGTGGAACTAGAACTCCAAATCTCCTGGTGATTGGCCCAAAGTCACCCAGCCGGCTTTCATGCCTAAAATAGAACTAGAACTCATTTTCTCCTGATGATTGGCAAAAAGTCACCTAAGCCCGCTTTCATGCCTTAGGCGGGACTATAACTCAACTTCTCCTAGTTTCTGGCCTGATGCCTTAAACAGTGGACCAAACTGGCTCTCTTTTAATTTCCCCATCTTGGAATTTTTTATTTTATTTTCATAGTCCATATCCAAAACCTAAAGACGTCCAGCTCTACAGATCTTTTGGGATCCTTCAAGGTCAACTAAGTTCTGCCACTTGCTATAGGACAAGAATCAAGTGGGCAAAACTCATAAATATCCTAATAAGATGTTTCTGCTTTGTTCTACAGAAAGAGATAACCTCCTTTCCCCAACTGCCTCTAATTGATGAGTCTAATCCCTGCTTGGTCCTCTAAATCTCTCTGTTACTATAGTTTCCAGCATTTAGCAAGTCATTATCCCTCGTTGAAGTATTTGGAGATAAAAGTGATGGGAACAACTTGGATAGGGAAAGGATAACATCTATCTGTCATCCTCAAAGAATCATCGGTATAAAAAAAAAGACCGATTATTTCTCCTGGGGAGAAATAATTCTCCAGTGGTAGCCATTCTTCGGAATTGCCACTAGGACAAATTCTGCTTGCTTTTTTTTTTTTCTCTCTCTACATTTTGCTACCTTTTTTTTNCTTTTTTTTTTTTTTCAAAAAAGGGAGGAAGAACTGTCTCTGTTGCCTAGCAACATCATTCTCCAGTACATTGTCAAGAGGCCAGTATAGTATTACTTGTTAGAAAAAAATTGGGGAGGGGTATCCCTATTTAGGTATATATAGGTCCAAGAATAACTATGCTTTAGAAAAGGCCACTGCAGAGAAAAATGAGAAGTTTCTGCATGTCTTTGCATATTTGAGATTAAGGCTATTGTCGGCCCCTTTCTATCTAGACCTTATTTTTCAACTACTGTCACATTACTTTCTCCATAGTTACATTTCATTCTCAATCCATCTTCTCTTCACGATCTTTTGTCAATACCATTATGAATTAATACTGTACAAGAATCTTACTTGCAAATCCCCAAATATTTTCTTCCACTGGAAAGGAACGCCGGTTTTTTTTGTTTTTTGTTTGTGTCTGATATTCAGGATGCTTAAAACTTTCTTTGAATTTCTTCTGATGAAATTTTTGAGTTTACTTCCCCCCCTTGTTGAAAGTGTCAAGAGGAGGTTATCCTAACCCTAACCCTAACCCCTTCATTACCCCATAGTCTGTATGGCTGCTCATACATCCTAATTTGGAACATTTCTAAGAAAGGATTACAATCAAACAGAACAGAGTTGGAAGGGACCTTGGAGGTCTTCTAGTCAAACCCCACTGCTCAAGTAGGAGACCCTATACCATTTCAGACAGGTGGCTGTCCACTCTCTTCTTAAATACCTCTAGAGATGAAGTGCTTAACAACTTAGAAGGTGAGCTGTTCCATTGATTAATTGTCCTCACTGTTTCTCCTTAATTCCAAGTTGCTTCTCTCCTTGAGTAGTTCCAAACCATTGTTTCTTGTCTTGCCTTCTGATGCTTTGGAAAATAAGTTGACCCCCTCTTCTTTAGGGCAGCCCCTCAAATACTGGAATATTGCTATCATGCCATCCCTAGTCCTTTTCTCTAGACTGGCCATACCCAATTCCTGCAACCATTCTCCATATGTTTTTGCCTCCGGGGCCTTAATCATCTTAGTTGCTCTTCTTTGCACTTTTTCCAAAGTCTCAACATCTTTTTTGTAATGCGTGCTGACCAAAACTGGATGCATTATTTACCATAAAGATGTCTTCTTTTGTGGTTGAACTAAAATCTAGAAAGCCTGGGAGTCTGTAGGTTGTTGAGCAGATGATTGGGAAATGAATTGTAGGAGTTGGGTGTAGAACTCTTGATTTCATTGTGAGATCTTAGCGTTCCTGAAAAGACATGCTTTCTTCTTGGGAACAACAGAAAACAATAGCTAAATCTGACAGAGGGGTTCTGTGAGTCCAATTATTTTACTGATTTTGGAAGAACTATTTTCCATAATCAGATCAACGGCAATTTGAGAAAGTGTTTGCAATTGGCCCTGCATTGGGAAAAAAGACAAGCTTTTTATCAAAACTGAAGTGTTGCCTTTGGTGTAAAAAGGAACAGTGAGTATTTTTCATTGTATTTCATTTAGTTGTCAGCATCTACTAGGGGTTATGTAATGATATGCAGAATAATACCAGAATTACAAGGAGTCTTTGACTTACATCTACAATGGAATGTCATTTTAAGTCACAATGGTTGTAAGTAGAGACAATCCTGTGATCATACCTATTTTTACATTTTTGTGACAGTAGTTAAGTGAATGCCATGGTCAATAAGGGAATCAATATGTTCCTATGTGTGTCTTTTTAATCAAAACTTTTCTGAAAAGGCCAGAAATGGGCAAAAATACATTGTAAATCATGATTATATGACTGTGTAATGCTGCAACCCCTCGTAAAAGTGAGCCAAGTGTCAAGCACCTGGAATGCAGTCATGTGATTGTGATTTGTGTGTTTCTTTATTATGTGTGTGTGTGTGTGTGTGTGTGTGTGTGTGTAGAACTCCAGAATTGAATCCTAAGTATCTAGTTCTTGGGGGAGGAGGCAAGGGGTCATTAAACAAGGACTACCTGTATGCACGTGGCAAAAGAAAACACAAGAGGCAAAATGGGAACAAAATTCAGTTTTTCGGACCTAAAGATCCATGGGAAACATTTCAAATTTGTGGACCCTTGATAATGCTCAGAGTAAAAAGGTTGGATTTTCTAGGAGGAAATACAGTTCTTGGACCTGCTTATTCCTCTCCTCAACACCCAAAAGCAGAATTACCCAAGCAATAGAGAAATTCAGAATTACACAATGTGAAACCTTACATATTATTGCTTCTGTTGGAAGAAATATCCATCTGGTTCAGTACCAAGCTGGGAGAAAGATGGTGGAAACATGGAGGCTATTGAAAACTTGGTTTAATTATGAAACAGAAACACATGGGTTTGAGGCCCTGGGCAGCTGACCACATGGAGTTGAAAGTGGGGGGTATTTATACCTTCTCTTGGTCTTTGAACTTGAGCTTCCTGTTCCTGTGAAAGAACATGTATTCTATTGGCTGTTGTCAGACTCCCATGGGCCATGTACAAATTCTAGGAGTTTGTTTGAGCTAAGTTTGGTTGAAGTTTGGGCTGATGGAATGAAGAGGCTTGTTGAGAAATTCCTATTGTGGCTGAGGGATAACCCTACATTTGTTCAGACCTTGCTGCAATAACTTTGCTTATGAATTGAGCTATCTATCTCTTTATCTCTTAAATGTTGACATCCACCTCTGAGGGATATTAAGAAAGGTGGGAGCTGCTTTCCAAGAGCATGTTTCTTCATTTCACATCCAGGGAAATATAATAATCTGCCTTTTTAATATTTCTCAAAATATTTCATTCTTCTAGGAGAAAGGGGTCTTCCCTTATGTTACATCATCTACCCCAGGGGTCTTGAACCAGTAATCTCAAGGCTTCTTCTAGATGACCCAAAAGAGTGACATGATTGAAAATGTGAAAAATAGCCCTGTGAGTTATATTTAATTAATTAATCAATTTCCTTGAAAATTAACTTGAATCAAATCACATAGAAGGCTGCATTCTACTAGGTTCAGTCTGTGCGGTAAATCAGCTATAAAGCATATAAATTATGGTACAATAATTTGGAAATATATATCCCAGAAAAGTCTGGCAGGCTTCCCTGTCTCATCAGGCTAGCGGTATAGAAGCCTCTGGGTGGACATTTTTCCTTTCCCAGCACATCAACAGAGGAAAGAGTTTTCAGGTAGAAAATGTCTGAATTAGCAAAGCCGTTTTTATTCTCGTTCCTTCCGTGAAAGTTCACTCCCCATCTGACTCTTATAAACACTTCAGCAAAAGTCCATTTAGGCTTGGAGAAATTAAGCAGTGACACTTTGGGGAAATTGATAACAAACAGTCTCACCATCGCTGCTTTTTAACCTCACCAGTATATTAAGACAAAGTAAACATCAGGGAGATTACAAGAAAAAGAGACAGATTTAGTGGCGGGAGAGAATATTCAATATGCAGAGCAAATGCAGCATAAATCTACATGCTGCTAATGGGGAACGCTTTCTGGAAGCACCATCCAGGCTGAATATTAAGTGCAATAAACAGGAATCATAACAAAGGGTTTCCTTCCCACCCACACTGCCAGGAAAGATATTGCAGGCACCACAAAGAAAAGGTGCTGCTGTCATCCCTCAAGACATAGATCAACAGGAAAACTGTAAGGTAGTAAGTTAGAAACATTGTTCATTTGAAACACGTCTCGGGGTTCAACTCTCATTGATGAGTTGGACATTGGGAGCCTTGTAAAATTCCTTGCTAGATTCATAGGCCGAGAAATGGGAAGGAAAGGTTTCTCTGAATTTCTCTATGGAGTGGAGAACTTTTTGTTTATTTATTTATATAGTAGAGGTCCCTAACCCTCTCCCCCAAGGCCATGGACGGGTACTGGGTCTATTAGGAAGTGGGCCACACAGCTGGAGGTGAGTGGCAGGCAAGCATTTGAATCAGAATAGAGCTGGAAGGGCAGTGATGGGATTCAAGCAGTGGAACAATCGGTTCGGTGAGCAGCTGTTTTGCACGAGTGTGCTGCATTTGAAAATCACCCATTTTCAGCTTCAGTCCTGGTGAGTAAAACAGTTGTGCCACACTAAACAGCTGGGCTGTAAAACATGGAAATATAGGACAGATTAGGGCAGTGGTGGGCAGTTGGGGCCAACTAATCACAGAACTACCAGTTTGCCCGAACTGGTCTGAACCGGCTGAATCCCAACCCTCTGGAAGGGACTTAGGAGGTCTTCTGGTCCAACTGTGGACCACTGGTGGGCTGTGAGAAAATTTTGGTGGGCCGCAGAGAAATCTCACGCCCAGAGCACCCCCCCAAAGCAATTAATCCAGGCTATGCAGAAACACAAGGCTGCACCACCCACATGGCCTGCGGGAACCCTCCCCGCCCACTCACTCCTTCCCCGGTAAACTTGCCTGCTAAATTGTTATTTTTCCTTTTTCCAACCATCATCTGTTCTGCTGTGCTGGGAGATTTAGATCTAGGGAATGTTTGGATTTATTGCTTTTTAGTAGTCTTTTAGAATCTTCGGCTTAGCACAGCCGACCTCCTTAGGGACTGGAGGTTTGCCTTGCAAGCAAATTCAGTGCAGACTCATGAAGCATTGAAGGACTGAGCAAGCCTATGCAGATAGATAGATCACTGGAATGATTCGTGAGCAACTCAATTCTGCTGTGCTTTGCCTGATTTTGTGTAAAAGTTGCTCTTTTTTATAAATAAAAATCATATTTACATGCCTTAGTGTGTTGTGAATTAATTTTTATGAGTTTTGCTTGTCAGCCAATTTTTTATATGATTAGGCTGAGCTAGCCATGGCAGATAGATAGATCTCCTGAAATGATCTTGTGATTCTATGGAGGACTCAATCTGCCTGCCTGCTTTGCCTGTTTTGGTTAAGTTTTCTTTTTTTTTAAAATAAAAAAATCAATATTTTAATGCATGGTGTGTTGTGAGTTATTTGGGAGTTTGCTTTTAGCAAATGTTATGGAGTTATTGCTTGCAAGCAAATTTTACTGTCAGACTAGCAGCTGATGGCTAGTAGTAGATCTCGAATGAATCTGTGATTCTGTGAGAACTCAATCTGCCTGCCTTTGCCTGATTTTGGGTAAAGTTGTCTTTTTTTTATAAAAAAATTCAATATTTATATTAATATTATAATATTTACATACAAGCCATGCCAGCCAGTTCACATGCACACCAAGCACACCACAAAATTGGCCACACCCACAAACCAGTTAGTTGGTCCCTGGGATCTAAAATTATGGGTTTGGTGGTCCCTGAGCGTCCAAAGGTTGGGCCCCTGTCGTTGTCCAACTGGCCTGTCAAGCAGGAGTCCTTACATTTCAACAGGTGGTGTGACCAGGTTTTTCTTAAAAAACCCCAGTGAAAGAAAAGTTAGAATTTTAGAAAAAAAATTCTGCTTACCCTCCAGTATTCAATGTCCCCCTCCTGCCCCCATGAAATTTGGGAAATGCTGATGTGGAGTTTGAGCCTCTCCCAAAGCTTTATCTATATTTGCAACTGGTCCCCAGCTCTAGCATCACTGCCTCAGCTCCACCTGAGATAATCAGGATCTCATAGGACCCTATTGTAAATTGTGTGTGCGAGGAATCTAGGTTGCACACTCCTCCTCCACTCACCCACCCCCTATCTGGGGAAAAATTGTCTTCCATGAAACCAGTCCCTAATGCCAGAAAGGTTGGGAACCACTGATTTACAGGGCCAGGATAATTAAGATGATATCCCACCTTTTGGATATCCCAATCACTACCACCAGTTTGTCATGGGTTCCTTTACATAACCCCAAGCTCAAGTATCAACACAACTACAGTGGTTCTGAAGCAACACATACACACACACACACTCAAAGGCTAGTAGTCCCAAAGGCATTTTCCAAAAGGCAATTAGATATCTTTCTTCCTTGAAAACATTTTACTTCTCATCCAAGAAGCTTCTTTGGTTCTTCAGAAGAAGCTTCTTGGATAAAAGTGAAATGTTTTCAAGGAAGAAAGAACAAAAGCCCAGTTGCCTTTTGAAAAGCATCTTTGGGACAATTATGAACCTGAATGATTGATAATCTCCATACTCAAAGGCTACTACTCACTGCTCACTACTCTACTCGTTCCCACTTGTACTAATTGTCAGCGTTCCAACTAACCAACGCCAAATCAATAAACTCCAAGACAAAGATTTCCTCAAAGTTCCATCATATTAGAGTTGTCATATTGGCACATCTGGAAAAACCTGAATCTCAGAGTTCTGGGTTTTCTCTTCCCAAAAGAAAAATCAAAGATCTATTCCTTGCACCCACCAGTCCATCACATGGCCCAGTCAAATCAACTGGAGACATCTCTCCAGACACTCCTATCCAGGTACAGGGCAACATGTCCTTGACTCTCTGAGAAAGAACATTGTTGTGTCTAATCTTCTTCCTCACTATGAAATCCCCCCTTCCAAATTCCCAGTCACTGAATGTGGCAGCCTCGAAGCTTCCAAATAAAAAATGGTTTCTAAGGCTGATACTAATGCTCCTCCAACTACTACTATTTGTTTGAGTCCTACTACTGAGAACACTATCTCTTTCTACCTGTTTCAACATCACCACACCCAGCTGCCTCTCTGCTTATAGTCTATAGTCCATAGTTACTGTGCTGGCTAGGAAGAGGACTTAAAGTGACAGGGCACCAGCAACATAACTGCTGGCTCAGTAGTGGGAACCTACCTTAGTTGCTACTGGTTTGGTGGGTGATTGTGCATGCACACACACACATGCACCTAACACGCCACCTAACGTGCGTGTACTTAAGAAGCCAATCAACTGAGAGGATGAAGAAACAAAAAACAAATAACCATGCGCTTATCGATCTTTCATCCTCTCAACTGATTATCAGAGGCTTTCCCCCCTCCTTTCAGCTGATTGGAGGCTTTTTTTTTTTTTTTTCTNTTTTTTTTTTTTTACTATCAACTCGGCCTAACCGGTAGTGATTTTTACTACCTGTTCAGCCAAACCGAGCCAAACTGGTAACATACCACCACTGTGCTGGCCATTTTGTAGGCAGCTGGTCCTCTAAGAGGAAGCCACATCCTCTGATTTTCTTCTACAAGGCAGATTTGAAATGGGGGTGGGACTTATTTTCAAGCCTTTTGAAATCCCCATAAAAAAATTCTACAGCAGGGATGCTAATTGGAAGTTTTATAAGTTTCTGGTGTGCTTTCAAGGGAAAAACACATTAAATAAAAGATATAGAAGAGAGGGAGAAGTCAACTCTACAAAGTAAGTAGGACCATCTGCCACTTTGCAAAAAAAAAAAAAAGCTTCAAAACATAACCAAAAGAATTTATAAAATTCCTCTCGAGCAGCCTGAGAATTCAGTTGAAAACAAAAGCCTTTCTTGTGAGATGGGGGAAAAATTTTTTGGAAACAGGAAAACAGATTTGAATGCAGAAATATTCAATCATTGGGCTTTCTTGTTCTCCCGAGACTTGTCTCCGAGTTGCTTCAAATGGGATCTGGGATTCTTACATCTAAACCTACTTTAAGGAGGGCATGGTGAGGACCACGCAGGAGTGAGATTCTCCAGTGGTGATATCTGTTGTAACGGCCCCTTGATAGAAACTCCATGACCATGTTCTTCAGTGTTGTTTCATTTTTTCACAAGGGGAAGATATCACAGAATGTAGATAATCATGTGTGAATTCATCCGCTTTTCTGGATCACACAATGCTCGGAGATCTTCTTGCAAGACAGTCAGCTCTGCTCCAGTAAGGATAAAATCTGAATCTATGCTTTGGCTATTTCAGAATGACAGAGTTAAAGGTGACCTTGTAGGTCCGATTAACAGAGTAGTTCTGTTAACAGAGTAACAGGTCCCTACAAGGGACCTTGTAGATCATCCAGTCCAACCCCCCTACCCAAGCAGAAGATCCTACACAAATGGTAGTCTAATCTCTTCTTGAAAGCTTCCAGTGAAGAAGCTCCCACTTCTTCGGTCTTCTTAGTCCAAAACTCTTTCTCAAGCAGGAGAGTGCCATTCAAATGGTGGTGCAATCAGTGGTGGGATTCAAATTTTTTTGCTATTGGTTCTGTGGGTGTGGCTTGGTGGGTGTGGTGTGGCTTGGTGGGTGTGGCTTGGTGGGCATGGCAGGGGAGGTTACTGCAAAATCCCAATTCCCTCTCCACTCCTGAGGAAGGATACTGCAAAATCCCCATTCCCTCCCCATCCCACGAACCTGCTTTCCAGCTCTGTTCTCCTGTGCAGGGCAACAAAAGAAGAGCCAGCCAATCAGCTGGGACTCAATGGGAGGTGGAGAAGAGATGGGGGCGGGGCCAGTCAGAGGTGGGATATGCTGGTTCTCCAAACTACTCAAAATTTCCACTACCAGTTGTCCAGAACTGGTCAGAACCTGCTGAATACCACCTCTGATACAGATGGATACTTATGCTTGTCTTGAGGACTGCTGTTTCATGCAGAGGAATGAGAAAAAATGATGCTTCAGATAGGATTTTAGCTCTGCTTATTGTTACGAGCTTGGTCTGGTGGTTTATTTTTTCCAGCTGTGTTTATTTACATTCACTTGCTTGCACCTTGTTTAACAGATGCAGAAAAATTTCAAATACAAGCCTTGAGTAATTTGAAATGTTATGGTGTGTTCTACAGTGTTTTGAAACCATCCTGCTAAACTCCTCGCTGGAGCCAATTTGACTGGTTTTCAACAGCTGAAAAGAAAGGGGGGGAAGTGTCTGTGTGAACCACCACAACTCACAACAGGGGGCTCTTTTATTCTGCCTCAATAAAGGAAGGGCATCAGGTTCAGCCAGAACTAGGATAAGATATGGGGGCAAAATCTCCAGGCAAATTGCTTGTTTTTATCACTAGCATTTGAGAACTGCTTTTTAATGCTGAGAGCTTTTTGCACTACTTTATTATGCTGTTGGCTTTACTTTGATGTATGTTCTGCATAGATCTTTTTTTAAAAAAAACATGTTGCAGTGCTTTTAAAAATGGTAGTAGTTGTTCATTGTTTTGTATGTTCTGTCTTGGATGTACTTGTTGACTAAAAGGGAGGGAGGGAGGGAGGAAGGAAGGAAGGAAGACTAAATGTATGCTATCAGAAAATTAGAAATGTAGAAGAATATATTCCCTTTAGCCAGCTAAGCTTTTAGGAGAAGGAGAAGAAGAAGAAGATTTTTTGCATTGGGTTGCTTTGCGTTTTCTGGAAATCTTTCTGCCTATTCAGCTGTGATGGATTCAGTAATATGAGATGGGTAGTGTTGTTGAAAGGAATCATTTCACCAGAAGTGTATTCCATACACTTATTAACTTAAAGATGGCCCAAAGCAATACGATAAAACTCAGTTTACCATACTTCAGGCAACAAACTTTATTGTGCACTGAGACAGTTTTCGACCAGAATTTGCTAATGACAAATCCTTGCATTCAAAGTTATCCAGATGAAGCACTTAAATTTTCATCAACTTTCATTATCTTTGCATCCCTGAATGATTTTATAGACTAGCTGAAAATCCCTGCCTATGAGCTAGTAATCTTTGCCTCCAGAGCTTGTCTCTATAGGACTCCAATATTGTACCATCAAATCCTGTTTAAGTTGCAGATGGATCTGAATTATCATTATTAAATAAAGATGTTGGGCTATACCTCACAAAGCCCTGCAGCTTCCTTACTGCTATTTCCTAAAGCACATATTTTATGTCTATCTTCTTCATATCCTAGGTCTGCGCACAGATAAAATGACTAATTCTCAGTCAAATCACAGCAGTATGTTCTAAAATAAATTGATGATAATAAGCAAGGAGAGATGGGAGGTGATCAAAATTGTTTTCTTATTTGGGAAAGATTAGGAGTTTGTTAATGTTCCAAATGTATGGGTTTCTTTTTTTCCGATAAAAGTCATCCAGATTGTCTCACTCATTCAGTGAGCAAATAGTCAAAGACTCAATATAATTTACATAGTAAATAACCAAGACTTGCTACAATACAAAAGGGATTCTCTAGCATTTGTATGATACAATGAACTTGAACTTTATAACTCATGGTTGGCTGTGGGATCCTTGGTGTTTTCTGAATGTGATTAGTTTCTTGCAGACATTTCATGACCCAAGTAGGTAACAACTTCAAGAGTTATGGTGACTCAGTGGGTAGAATGCAGATTGCAGTTCAGCAGTTCGAGTATCACTAGCTCAAGATTGACTCCCATCCTTTGGAGGTCGGTAAAATGAGGGCCCAGACTGTTGGGGGCGGAAATGCTGACTCTGTAAATCTCTTAGAAAGGGCTATAAAGCACTGTAAACCAGTATATAAGTCTTAAGTGTTATTGCTATTGCTATCACCAATCTATCAATGGCCCTGATGATGTTACTTAGTTGGGTCATGAAATGTCTGCAAGAAAATAACCACATTCAGGAGCCATCAAGGACTTTACAGTCAACTCTGAGCTATAAATGTTATTTTCTATTGATAGAACAAGCTTGGTTTTCTCTAAAGACGCTGAGATGAATGGATATTAAGATAATAGTGTAGTCCATAGACTAGCTTTGCATCTTGAAATAAGAGTATGCACAATCAGTTTAACAATAATTTGATGTTGTAGTTAACATGCTGGTCTAGAAACTCGGAGACTAAGTCCTGCCTTAGGCAGAAAAGCCAGGTGGATGACTTTGGGTTAATTGCCAGAAGATGGTGAGTGCTAATCCCATGTTAGGCATGAAAACTGGCTGGGTGATAGCGAGTTCTAATCTAGCCTTAGGCACAAAAACCAACTGGGTGACTTCAGGCGAGTTACTCTCTCTCAGCCCAATGCACCTCACAGTGTGTTGTTGTGGGTGGGGGAATAGTAGGAAGAAGGGGTATTATGTTAGTCACCTTGAGTTACTTACAAAGTAATAAAGATGGGATTTTTAAAAACCCTTAATAAATTAAATAAATAAAATAGGGCTGGCCCAACCTATCCTCCAGTTTTCACATATCCTGGCAGTTCAGGTGGAACTGTCAACCAGATTTGGAGCTGAACAATTCCATTTGAAGTGTAAAAATCAGTAGCTAGCTAAATTGTGAACCACGGCACCTAATCAAGACAGAGAGATAAACAGAGACATTTTCAATATGACTTTCATGCATCAGAGTCAAAAANGCATCAGAGTAAAAAAAAAAAAAAAACCAGGACTAAACAAGCTAGTGAGCAGTGATATTAGTTGGAAACTAATTTCTTCATTTTGTTTCCTTCATGTAGCCTCACTTTCTTTTCACTCCTTCCTTTCATCCATACAACTGGAGTACAACCTATGATGGAAGTATAGGGTTTGTTATTAAGGTGGGAAGAACTTGATTAGTAGCCAATATCTTATGTTAATGTGGGCCTCTTGTGATGGCATTGAATATCCAAAGCCAGAAATGGCTTTATAATCTCATATTTTCTCATCAGTATGAAAATGACTTATATCAATAAGAATGATTAAATTTTTTTAAAACCATCCATCACTGTCTAGGTCACTTTTCTTGATATCCTTAGGAGTGTCATATTTCAACCTCATAAAATCCATGACAGGAAAAATGAAATCCATTCCCTCTTAATACAATAAATCAACAGATTAATTTCCTGTTTAATCAATTCCTGCCATGTTTCGAAAACGATTCTTTCTTTTTTTAATAGAAAAGGCAACAAGCAGAGAGATTCTCCCAAGTTTTTATATTCGGCAGCTGTTCATTTTCAATATATAATGCCTATATTTTAAAAGGAAAATGTTTTGATGGAGGAACCACATGTTCTCGTAAATTGGGAGACTTTCTTTCAATAATATTTAATAATGTTGGAAATATTATTGAGGTAGGAAGTTAACATAAGGGCTGCAAAGGGATCTACAAGATCCATCATTGGCTGTCAGTAATATTACTCATGGCTTCGTTGATCTCCATCTATGTATCTATCTATCTATCTATCTATCTATCTATCTATCTATCTATCTATCTATCTATTATCTATCTATCCCCACACTCACACCACCACATGGCAACAATCAGCAACACAGGCTTGCTGATTGTCAGTCCAGCATCCTAACCAGGTGAGCCACCACACTGCAACTCAACTTAACACAACTCAACTCATCTCAGTTCAAAGGTGAACTAATTTAGTAGACAAATGAAGTATTAAGCCTGCAGTTGTACAAAGTGAGGAGGCACTAAGAGGGATGAACTTGCAAATTAGAAATTTTCACTAGACAAATGCCCCCATTAGCACGGGTAATTTACAGATGTCCATAAATCACACCCACAAGCAGGAGCACAATGCATCAAGCACTACTATGGATTTACAGACCAACGTCAGCGTTTGACTGAGATCAACTGAGCAAAAGATTCCAGCTTTGGAATTAATATTTGGTAAGGAGGAAGTTCCAACAAACAACAACTCTACAAATGCATGGGTGGATGAGCAGAGATGATACACCAACTCACAAACAGCAATGACTGGATAACTCACTCTTTCAACACCTCTTTTCACACCTCTATTCCCCCCTCCCTCCACTCACTAAAGTTCTTGTCTGAACAAAGCTGTAATCACCGAGGAACTCATTGTTAAATTATGTTAGAAACCAGCCTGACCCAATCATTTCCATTGCTGGAAGTAATTCATAAGTGTGATAGTTTCATTATCGGATACCTCACACTACATGCCCGGTGAAGAATTCTGCTTGCACATGATAAATAGGAGGTATGTGCCTATGAATAATGCAATGTTATGGATGGATGATGTGCCATGGAATAAACTCAGATGCTAATGACCTTGGAGGTTGCGGTGGGCTTTGTCGTCCTGCTCTCCTTCAAAGGCAGCAGGTGGGAAGAAGCAACATGGAAAGGAGATGGAATTATAAATCTGCAGACTGAGATGTGGATGCCCACCCAGGAGCAAAAAATCAAGAAATAGAAACTTCACCCAGTTGTCCTCCTAAGCAGCCACTAGCACCAATTTTGCCCTGGATCAGGTTTCAGACAACACTCTGGAGTAATGTCTGAATGAGGACATAGAAGGCAAACATCCTGAAGAAAAACTCATATCGTCATGATGGCGAACCTATGGCACTTGTGCCAGAAGTGACACACAGAGCCATTTCTGACGGCTCTGCAGTAGTGCATGTGGGGGGGTGTCATGCACACATGCACGGGTGGGGGGTGTCACTCATGCATTGCATTATGGGTGCAGGCATGTATGCATTTCTGGCACGCGATGATGAAAAGATTAGCCATCACTTACATATAGCAATAGAACTTAGACTTATATGCCACTTTACAGTGCTTTTTACAACCCTCTCTAAGCAATTTACAGAGTCAGCATCTTCCTCCCAACAGTCTGGGTCATCCTTTCACTGACCTTGGAAGGGTGGAAGGTTAAGTTAACTTTGAACTGGTCAGTATCGAACTTCACACTACTCAAGGTCATGGCACATCTTTCAGAAACGCTGCCAATAGAAGAGCTTATTTGTTTCTCTTATTTGTTGAACTGTGCAGTCCTTGGTGATCTCTGAGCTTGGTTGTTTTCTTGCCAATGTTACGTTACCCAACTAGGTAACATCATCAGTGCTAGACAGCAAACTCCACTTCCTTCTAGCATTGTTGATGTTACCAAGTTGGGTAATATCTGCAAGAAAACAACCAAGCTCAGAGAGCACCAAGGATCCCATAGAAACACGACCTTGAAATGCTGCAGCTTGAAAACTCTAGGTTCCAAAAGAACCGCTGCATCCACCATATTACACATGTACAGTATGGGGTTAAATTATGAGTGAGGTCTAAATTAGAACATCTTCGTAGATTATTAAAAGCTAGGTTGTGTTTCTTAATCTATGTGGCAGCCCTCATTTTATGGGGCCTCTTCCAACAGGGCATTGTAAATATTCTGGTAATAAGCCAAGCTTGTATTATTTTAATGAGTCATTGGCCCCTAATAGTCTTGAGTCAGATAGTCATCCTCTATATTTAATTTTGGGGTGTTATGATGATGTATTTTAAATTAGTGCATTTTTATATGGTTCTCCGTCTTTTGGATATGGAGTAGTTTATAAGCAGTATGGTTGGATGGCTTCATTTAAGAGCTCAGACAAATAGATATGGGATCCTCCAATATATCTGCTTCCTTCCCAATTCATGCAAGGTTTTTTAAAAAAATCTCACGATTATCATTCATCTTGAAATGAAAAGGCCCTTTTTTCATCTTTCCTTTCTTTCCTGAATGTTCTTAGTAAATCTGACAACTGCTAATAGGATGGAAGAACCATATTATTGTCATTATTAAGTTGTAAGATTCAATTCTCAGTTGAATTACTATGTGTGGAATGAAGACAGTCTTCTGAGGCATCTGATCTACTTGATATAACATGCATTTTCACAAGAGCAGGAATTTGATATAAAGTTTGGGGGTCCATCTAAAACATCGATTTTCGCATGATGCAAGTGAAAATAGGCAGAGTATTTTGTAACAGGAGTCATTTTCTCACACTGGAAAAAACTTTTCTCTCCTTCCATGCTGCATGCAGCTACAGCTTTTATTTCTGTATTTCTTTTTAACCATACCATGGTTTGCGTGGATGTCAGATCTGGAATGGTGGTTACCTGAATAGAGAAATAATAGGTCTATAAATGTCTATAAAGCCCATTTCTGGACTTCCAGAACTTCTGGTTCAGCCCATTTTTTTTGCCCTCCCAGAACCTCCACGCAGACTCTGCACTTACCTGCATCCAAAACGGGCTGTGTGGAGACTCCTGGAAGGAACGGGTTGGTTTGGGTGGGGTCAGCCAGTTGGTTCAATTACCGGTTCAGTGAATCAGATGTAAATTTAACATCCAGTTCACCCAAACCAGTCTGAACCAGTAGAATCCCACCCCTGGGCACCATCCTGAGCAGGCCTCATCTCATGATTTGCTTATATGTTCCCAACATTTCTGAATGGCTTCTACCACTTGGCGATGATAGATGCATTGTTTTTACAATCTAATTGTATGTGACCATCTGAGGTTGATTTAGCACCAGACGAACTGGGCTACTATTCCTGGTCCGTTCAGCCATTCCAGCCATGGCCATCTGTTGGGTTGTTTTTCATTCTTATCAGGAAGCAAACCTCTCCTTCGAGGGTGGCAGATTATCCCATCTTTCAACAAACTTTGCCCGTGGAACTGTGACAAAAGGTAATGAAAGGGTTCAGCCCACCTGCACAGAATGAGCTATGGAAGGCAGGTGCAGAGGTGACAAGTTTTCAACTGGTGTGATTCATTATTCTCTCAAATTCTGGGAGGAGGGAAATCAGACTTTTTAAAGACTGCCTGTGTTAGTGTTATTTTTGCAAATAATTCAAGGTGAGGAACACACATGATACTTATTTCTCATATTTTCCCCCTAGCTATGCTGTGAGCTTGGTTGAGATGATGATAAGTGATTGTATCAAAGTCAGCCAGCTGGCTTTCATGTGGGACTAGAACTCACCATCTCCTGGTGATTGTTCCAAAATCACCCAGTTGGCTTTTATCTCTAAGGCAGGACTAGAATTCATGTCTCCTGGTTATTGACCCAAACCCACCCAGTTGGCTTTCATGCCTAAGGCAAGACTAGAACTCACCATCTCCTGCTGATTGTTCTAAAATCATCCAGTTGGCTTTTATGCCTGAAGGCAGGATTAGAACTCACCTTCTCTTGGTTATTGGCCCAAAGCCACCCAGCTGGTTTTCATGCCTAAGGCAGGACTAGAACTCACCATCTCCTGCTGATTGTTCTAAAATCATCCAGTTGGCTTTTATGCCTGAAGGCAGGACTAGAACTCACCTTCTCTTGGTTATTGGCCCAAAGCCACCCAGCTGGTTTTCATGCCTCAGGCGGGACTAGAACTCACAGTCTCCTGGTGATTGTCCCAAAATTACCCAGTTGGCTTTTATGCCTAGTGTGGGACTAGAACTCAATCTCCTGGTGACTGGGTCAAAATCACCCAGTTGGCTTTCAACACCAGTCATCGGGAGACTGAGTACTAGTAATAAAATCAGGATAAATAATCTAATTGATAAATGATGGAGGCCCCAATCAATGCAAACTAACCATTTTTAAGTAACAGGCCATCTGTTTCACTCCATTTGGGACAAAACTTCAACATCTCTTCATTTCCTCATTTAATTTTGGGTTCGGTTGCCCAAAGTTACATCCTGAGCGACAAGTTCTGCATATTTCATTCATCTTCCAAAAAGAAAAGCTAGATTAAAAAAAAAAACCAAGTGAAATCTGGAATACTGTACTTTAGATCTATTCCTTACTCCTGCAGAGCACCTCTTGAAATATGTTCACAAATTCAGGCCTGACCTGAAGCTTGTTAATTAGTCTTCTTCTTGATCAGCAGTGCCAGCCTACTGCTTGGGAGGTCAGCTCCTCTGTAAAATGCCAACAGAAAACCAGCCTATCTAATGAACTGTTTAAAATAAGTACCAATTAAAGCATTAAACAAGTTCTTCTCGGGAACCAGCCAAACATTTCACATTGCTAGTTATTAAATTAGGAATTGTATCAGGACTACACACCAAAAAGACATTAATGGTTTTGCAGCTCCAAGGGCATGTTTGTTGCAGATAAAAATGGGAGGGAAAAAAGTAACTTGGGAATGGCAGTGAAAATATACTTATAAATCGGTTTCTAGCTATTCCATTTGGCAGTAATAATTCACTTGATTGGCCACTGAAATTGGCCAGGGAGAAAATAGAATTCAAGTTAAATCTTTTACTCATCTCCTTTATGTGTTGCTAGCTCTATACCCATGCTTCGCTATGAAACTATGTGATCAGGCTTAGTTTTTGGGGAGGAAAATAAGGGGAAAAATTCTGCCTCTGCCTACCAGCATCCATCAGTATTCATCTGGCTAGCTTCCTGTCAGTGTGTGAGAGAGTTTAGGGCTGTTTGGAAACTGAAACAGTATTTGCTGTATGAGTAAGAAGGAGACAGCAAGGAGGCTGGGCATGGCTTAGCTCATCTGTTTGTACTAAAGCTGCTCGGTGCTGAGAAACTAAATCTAAAACTAAAACTCCTCTCCTCTGCTTGTGTTTTGCATTTGGAATAGATTTCTTTTCAGGTGGGGAGGGGGAGTAGAACTCCTTAGCATCAGAGCATGTTAATAATAATATAGGAAATACTAATGCTCTGACGGTCATTTCGAAAAATCCTTTCTTAGTGATTACCTAGAAGCCAAGAGGTGTGATGACTGGGTGTGACACAAAGGCAACACAGTCAGATAATCAGTAGGAGTCCCTTTGTTAGCTCCAACTTTGCCCTCAATGTCCTGGTTATCTTCTGACTGGAGAAAAACTCTCCCAGGAGCAGCCTTTGGTTGCAGAAAATCAAATCCAAAATGTGGTCAATAAAAACTGTAACTACAAGTCTAAATAAGGCAAAATGAGGTAATTCATTTGGCAGGGCAGGAGCAAGAATTCCAGACATGAAGGCACAGCAATAACACAACCTGACTGGGAAGATGCCAGGAACACAGATAACTAAAGTCAACACAAGATAAACTTGTTTGCTCCCAGCAACTGCCGCACTCAGCATGCATCTCTTTTAAACTCTCTTTCCCAGGCGTGGCTAATGAAGGGAATCAGAGCCCTTTCCTCCCCCGTAAGCCACACAACCCAAGTTGCTCTCTTTTGCATTCCTTCCTGTGTGCCCTAAGATGAAGAGAGGGTGGGCCAGGGTCTTCCTCTGAACTCCATCTCCCTTGTTCTACCTCTCCCGTGCTCTGTCCAGCCGGACTTTGCCCTTCCCCACTTTCCTTCATAACCAACAGAGCACACTCCCTGTCAGCTATTCATCTTCTTCCTCAGATTCAGACTCTGACAGGAGCATGACAAGAGGAACATACGTGCCAAATTTCAAGTTTGTAGACTTTATGGTTCTGGAGATTTTGTGATGATGCATGAGTGGTTTTTCTAGATAGATAGATAGATAGATAGATAGATAGATAGATAGATAGATAGATAGATAGATAGATAGATAGATGTAGATGCNGATAGATAGATAGATAGATAGATAGATAGATAGATAGATAGATAGATAGATAGATAGATAGATAGATGTAGATGCAGATGCAGATGCAGATACAGATACAGATACAGATACAGATGTTTTCTTAAGTTTTCGCAGGGACTTACATGTATGGTATTCAGCTTTTTTTCAGGTATTTTCCCACGTCATTATAGTTGTGCTTTTAAAGTTGTAGCAACCTTTTGGCAGAATCTCATCTGCCATCATCAGGCTTCTGATGAACACAAGACAGAAGCCTGATGATGGCAGATGAGATTCTGCCAAAAGGTTGCTACAACTTTAAAAGCATAACTATAATGACGTGAGAAAATACCTGAACAAAGCTGAACAGCACAGATATAGATATAGATAGACTCCGTTGGGCCACACCAAAAGATACTTTATTGTAAAAGAGATATCACTTTTCTGTGTTCACCTGTGCAAGATTTAGGTTTCCAAAAGCTGGCATTATGAATTCTTAGAATATTCACCATTCTCGGGGTGTGCTTTTTTAAAAATGCCTAGCTGTCTTATTTTCATGCTTTTCATGTTTTTATGTATCTTCTCCAGCTGCCAAACACCATCAGATCAACAGAATAGCCTAGGGGAAAATAAACAAGGATAAAATCGCCTTCTGTAGCTGTTAAAATTGGGGCTGCTTAAAAGAGCTCCAGAGATGGCCTGTTTACATTCCCATGCACCCCATTTTTGAGAGATCAACTCTGAGGAAAAGCAAGGTCTTTTTGCAGGATAGCAGCAGGAACGAAATTTGCCCACCTCTTTGGAATTAAAAAAAAAAGATTTCTTACTTACAGTGAGATAAAAATGTGGGCTTCTTTTTCTACATCAGTAAGGATTGTGATTTGGCCTGTTAGCCTCAGAGGAAGTGAAACATATGGGCAAAAGGCAACTTTAATTAGTTTACTATCAGGAATGTAGCTAAATATAGTTTCCTGCTATACTGCAAATATTATAGGTATCCACCCGATAAACTTTTAATGACTTCGTTAACAGATTTCCAGGACAACAGAATTCTTGCCCACCCTGTTACTGAGGAGCAAGCAACCTGCTGCCACTTACAAGGGAGCAGATGTTTGCATGCAGAGCATCAATAGATGGGGTATAGGACACTTCGCCCTGGCCAATTTGACCCCGTTGTCTCACCCTGGCTAACTCACTTTAGGACAACTGTACATGGGATAACAGAGAAGTGAACTGCTCACTTTGCTTCTGGTTTGAGCCTTCTCAGGTTAGAAGTCCTCAAGGCTGGAGTGAGCTGCAATTCTGCCTGCCTCTCTTGAGTTGGCTGGGGTGAGTTGCCCCATTCCTCAACTGATGATGTACCTCGCCAGCAAAATATTACTCCATCCATCTCAATCCCCGTTGCCCACAAAGTCCTGTTGATATTATCATTACATTTGTTTTCCTATCACTTTAGTGTCTAGACTTATTAATGCGTGTGGATGATATTAAGCTCTGGCCTTTAGCTGTCATAAGAATTTCATTCATTAATTTTGTTTTCTTGGCAACAACGCAGAGGTGGGCTGTCATTGGGATTCCTTGACTCCCAGTTTAATTTACACTTCAAGATTATTTTTTATTTTTTGGGTGGTTTGCCTTCAAAGTACAAATTCAACCCTGCTTAATTTTTTTGTTTTGTTTTAGAATCAGCCAAGGTCAGTTAAGTATTGTCATCTGTTATATAGAGAAGAAGACTTCCACTTTCTGTTGGCAAGGAGTTGCCACAACGAAGCAAATGTTTAAATGCGAAATTCTTATCTGCAGATTGATTTATTCCCTTTTGCCACACTGGAGAATTTTATCCTCTGCTTCTATATTACCTGGCCGAGGGTATATCATAAATTTTTGCATGGCAGCATCCTACCACAAATTATTGGTGTGTGTAGATCGCACAACCAGATGCATAAAATTCCCCTCGTCTGCTTGGCGGCTTTGCCAAAATTGACAAAAAGGCCTCCACGCTGATTCATTGTGACTAGCAGCTTTACTACAGCCCAACCAATTAACAGTGGAGGGTGTGCAATCTATCACCCAGCTAAGTTAAGACCAAAAAAAAATTGCTATGTAAGTAGGCTAACTCCTTGGTCCTCAACTGTTCGGTTTCTAAGGAGCTGACACAATGTTTATATCTGAAATGGCAGAAGACATCTTGAATTAGAGATATTGTGGGAGTCAAACTGTGGAGTTGCACTATTCAATCTCCTCTTGCCATTAAGCATGGGAGTGGGTGGGAAATTGTATATATTCAGACTTTACTATATTCTTTTCTCATACTATCAGAATAGCAGAATTGGAAGGGACTTTGGAGGTCTTCTAGTCCAACCCCCTTCTCAGGCAGGAAACTCTACACCACACAAATGGTTATTCAACATCTTTTAAAAAACTTCCAGTGTTGGAGCATTCACAATTTCTGGAGGCAAGCTGTTCCACTGATTAATTATTCTAACTGTCAGGAAATTTCTCCTTAGTCCTAGATTGGTCCTCTCCTTGACTGATTTTCATCCATTGCTTCTTGTGCTGCCTTCAGGTGCTTTTGTTGTGGTTTGTTGGCAGCCTGTGAAGACAGCAGAGAAACCTGACAGTGAGGAAGAAAGGGGATTGGTATGGGGGTCTGGAGAGGACTTGGATGAGGGTCCTGCATCCGATGCAGAGATGGGGCCAGGAGCCTGTAGAGTCTGGCAGCAGCGAGGCAGAGGAGCCAGGGAGCCTGTTCCCAGTGCACGTGTGCACAGAGCTGCTAGAAGGCGAGAGCAGCTGAAACAAAAGGGGTGACTTGGGAGGTGATTGCCCCTCCCATAAGGTATAAAGGACAGGCAAAGGTAGAGTAACCTTTGCAGGAAGCAAAGTCGTTCGTTCGGTTCAGATTCATTTTTGAAGCTCTTTGTACTTTGGTTGAGTTTTTTTCTAGTTCATTGGACACTTCTGTTATTGGCAGTACTAGACACTTGTACTAGACATTGGCAGTACTAGACATTGACACTTCTGCTATTGGCAGTAAGAAAGGTGGGTGCTTATCTTGAAGGATTGTTTGAGATTCATTACCGGCTGGGAATGAAAATAATTCCCAGCATTGCAATAAAACAAGACTTGTTTTTAAAATAAGCATGTGTGTAATTATGGTCTCAGAAGCCTTGGTTAGAACAGCTTTGAAGAACAATTCTCAGTCTGAATTTTCAGAGTGCTCTGTGTCTATTTGGCCTACTAGTTTCAAAACTGCAAATTTCACTGTTGCAATGGTCCAGACAGAGGAATCGTTTAAGAAAAGTGTAGCAGCTTAGTTTAATTCTCCAGTCTTGGTTCCTATTATTTGGTTCCAATTAAAACAGGTTCCATGTCGAAGGTAACTGAACACCCGTCCCCACCCTAAGATGACCAAGCCTAGTCAAACTCACTTGGGGATTGATCAACAATCAGCTGGCAGTGAACCAGTTCACTCTGACAATCATGTGGGCCTATCCACCCATCCCTGCGTTGTACTTACTATCCCTGCGTTGTACTTACCATATCCTCTCAGCTGATTCATGCTGCAGAGCGGATTGCCGCTTCTCAGCTGCATTATTGCCCAGTGGTAACATAGCAGGTAAGTGTTTTTAGAAAGCTGTTCAAGCGTGCATTTGGCACACATACACAATCACCGAACTGGTTGTTACCCTGGCAGCATCCCACCCGTGCTTGTGGATCACACCAGATATTATCATAGGCCAGGGATAAACAATATTTTGCCCCTTAACTGCCATAACCTTCTCCCTTCAATCTTTACTAAAAGAATCTGGAAATGTCAGTCTCACCCAATTTTAGAAGATGACTCTAGGAAACACCATATTCATGATCCCAGCTTTGCACCTAAAATGAAGCATCCTCATTCTTGGTCCACACATTAGATGGCTGGTAATTTCAGAACCCTGGAAAACATCAAATAATTTTTTATAGGTCCTGTTTCCACCAGCTTCTATTTGTTGAGTCTCTCAAATCGCCTTCTCCATTAAGCAAGCATTTGTGGTAGGTCTCAAGGTAAACTTAACCTCTCCTTAAAGTCTGTAGAGATCCTCCATCATCCATGTCAAAGATGCATTTTCAGGAGGCAATGAGACTTCCTTGGGTTTTTTTTTTTTTAAACATTTTGC
>BHFT01015299.1:0-46174 GCA_004320025.1 Laticauda laticaudata | reverse complement strand
TATTGACCAATCCTAGTGCGGCCTGCTCGGCCAATCAGATTTAGTTATTTGGAGTCTTCTAATTTCTATACACAACATGAGCAATAAAGTAAACATGGAAGCATAGTAATTTAAGGCTTAAAATTTAAAGTAAGCACCAATGTTTATCAGCATTGAAACGGTGGTATTTTAAGCTTCTAACAATATTTAGCTCCATCAATTCAGGTTCAGTTAATTAAAAGTACAATATGGGATTTTAACCATATTGTACAGTAAACTTTTCAAAACACTCTTAAACCCTTTACAATGTTGGAGATTGGCACTTAATTATCTACCTTGTATTACATTACAAATCAAAGGTGGTCCAAGAGATGCAATTAAGTACTCAGAGAGCAATTAGTTATAATCTACTGTACTGTTCTTATTCCCAAGCTTAGCATTTTGTAAAAAACACCTGTTTCAGTCAAAATGCAGACATGCCATTGGCCTAAATTAAGGGTTGCAAATTGTTTCTCTAGATTTGTTGTGATCATTTGTTTTATTGTATTTGGTTGCTAGTACTCCTTCCAAATTTAATTAAAATATCCTACAAAGTTTGGTCCAAGGTTCATTTATCAAGGAAAAAAATGTTTCGACTTCATATACGTTTAAAGATGATAAATCTAATGAGGTTATATATATTACAATATTTGTACATATATAAAATGCTGCTGCTGAGCATACATACATAATCATTTAGAAAACAATTATTAGCACAAACTTTATGGAGGCAATGTGGTTACTAAGCACATTTCAATTCCCAGGCATTATAGAAGATACAGAAGCTCCCATGAAAATGGAAATCGGATAACCTTGATATAATAGTATAAGTTTTCTGGTTCAGGTTTATTCAGAATTTTGCCATTTGAATACTACAGAAGCAACTACTTAAGAGATATTTATTTCTTTTCTGAATATTTTAAATGCAAACATCTTGACTATTAGCTATTGAATTACGGGTCAAATACACTTTTTTTGAAAAATCAAAATCTTGAAGAAGAGAGAAACTCTGCTTTTTACTGAGCATTAAACTTACCAAAGCAGACTTGCCTACACCACCTGAGCCAAGGACCACTAGCTTGTACTCACGCATGATGTGGTCTATTCAAATACTGAGAAGCTGTAAAAGAGAAATTAGTAATTAATAAAACAAAATGTTGCCAACAAAATTCAGCATATTTCAGGATATTTTGTAAAAACAGCCAATTACTGAGATATATTAATTTGTTTGGTTGTAAACAAAAATATATAAGGTTTTCTAAGACATTTGAAAAGACTTATAATTGACAGTAGGCACTGTTCCTACTTTTCATCCAAATCTTCTAAAATGCAGAATAGAATAATAGATTCATTTACAGTCTGTAAAGACCAAGATATTTTGATTAATATATTTACTTTTTTTAAAAAAAGTTTTATTTTAGAAAGTTGATTAGCTGATTAAATGCTGGTTTATTTCAACTTCTTCCTGGACTCTAATTGCTTTTTTTCTCTTTTTCTCTTTTGATTCATGTTGTTTTGGATAATCTCTGTCCTTTGCATATGGAAAGCAAGGCAACATATTTTAATTTTGTTTTCAATAACATAAAACATATATTAAAAAAGAAGTTCATTTATGTAACTTTTATGAACTGAAAAACTCACTGTATATTCAACATTTCTATTTATTTTGAATAGTTTTGTTGCAATTTACACTAGTATTAAAAAAAGTACACTAGTATTAAAAAAGTACACTAGTATTAAAAAAAAACCAGGAGAATCTAGGTGTGCAACCAGCTACATTTAAATAATGGACTGCCTGCCAGACTCAAGGAGCATGGAATATGGAAATAAACAGTTAAACAAGATAACTGAAATCAGTTCAAAAAATATTCCTTAAACTTATAAAGGAATAAATGTGACAAAGAGATGCAAAGCAATCCTGCCTTAATAATGTTGCTGGGTATATGTTGAGTGGGAGAGTCACTTTGATAGGCTTTCAAGATTCTGTTAAAATACTCTACCAGCAACAAAGATATTTTTAAAAATTCAAGTGTTTCTTCTTTCCTGAGCTTTTTAGCCTTATAGCACTTGACAGATTGTGAAAATGCAGCTGTTGTTATGCAGTTAAATAACAGACAGTTAAAATAATGGAAATAAAATGAACAAAACAAAATAAACCCACTTTACCATCACTACTGGGTCCAACTTTCAACTATCTATTTACTTCCAGGTCCTAAAATTTGGATAGGGTGATATTGATAAAGAGACTGTCCCCCCCTCAAAAAAAAAAGGGGGGGGGAAGGGAAGGGGAAAAAAACTGAGGAAGGTAGAAACAACTAGTAAAACAGGGCTGTCAAATTCCTGGCCTACAGGCCGGATGCGTCACGCTTCGCCACGCCCAAGCTCAGTTTAGCAAAGGAGAAAAAAGTCCTGATACACATGACGCCACCGTGACAATGTGAGTTTGATACCCCTGTAGTAAAAGGTCTGGTGACAGTAGGCCTAATCAGTAACTTAAGGCATGTATAAAGCAATATGCAAGCAATGAAAGGGCATCAGGACATAATATATTCCATTCTCCATGAACTTCACATCAATAGTTTAGCAGGCACCCATCTGTATAGGGTTGACATTTTCAAAACGTACCTGGCACTGCTTTCTATATGAGTAAGAACACTGAAAGACTATTGGGTTAAAAAAAAATCACAGGTACATTCAGCAAGATGGAGCTCCTTATAGATCTGAACAGACTTCAGATTAAAAAGCAATATATAACTATGATAAAATGAATTATATATGTTTTCCCCTAAAAATGTCTATGCATTGATAGAGATATTATATTCTCTGTTATTTGAAGTGAAATAGTATGAATACAGCTCTGGCACATTAAAATTTTGTAGAAATCAGTAAAACAGCTAGATGTGAATTCCAAGACATTAACATTTTACTTTCAAATGCATTAATATTCACTTACATAATTTATGTTTCCACCCTCAGTTGCACAGAAGTATGTGCCATTGAGCAATAAAATTATAGTAGCGAGCTGCAAGCAACTAGGATTGCTTTCATATTCCCAACAGGGAGTGATTTAAGCTTTTTTCTCTGTACAAGGTCAGGCCTCACTTGCCACTGCCAACTCAGAAATCTTTCTGTTCCTCAAAGCATTCTCTGTGCCTTTTTATGGAAATCTCTCTAGTTACTATGCTGTACCAGAAAACCTTTCATTCTCTTCAAGATTACTTGACAAATATGGAAAATGGTAAAACCTATGATAAACATTTTAAAAGTGTTTATATTATAAACCAGCCTTCGCTGCCCCAACTGATCCCAGCCAAGTCATGACATCATTTACTAATTATCTCTTCAGCCCTCCCAAGTAAGGATTCAGAAACAGCAAAAGCCTCATCAGACACACCACACCATAATCCAACTTTGCTAAGAACACTGGATAAAATAAACTGTCCTGATCAATCTGAACACCAATATAGTTTAGCATTCTATTTCCAGAGTTTCCAGTAAGACTGTGCAAATCCTGTAAAGTATTTTCCGACAAAGGGAAGAACATCTGCAAATCCCATAAAGTACTTTCCAACGTAGGGAAGAACATCTGAATATGACTCTTTGAAAGATGAAAGCATTCTGTCTTTTCTTACATTCATATACCTACTTCATTGGCTTTTCCTGGATGGCTGTGCATGGATCCGCATCAGAGACCGCATATCACTGGGTGCAAACACAAAAGCAAAGTTGCTGTACATGCACACATACGTGGGATCAGCTAGGAACTGCCACTCCTCTGTAGCTTTAAAACTACTTTTATTAGATCAACTAGTGACAAAAATCTTTATCTTCATTTGAATTAGGAACGAAAGTATCTGGCAGCTGTAAAGCAGCTATAAAGGCAGCTGTTTTAATGAATTGAATTATCAAGAAAGTGCTTCATAAGCACCTCTTTCAAAGGAACTGCAAACTCCTGGAGGCCAACAAGATAGAATGACTACACAAAAAAGTGTCATTCCCTGTACCTGGGTTCCAACAACTGATGAGAATCATCAGCACTGGAAGAATCAAGATCGTAACTTGGTTTTGCTTGAGCTGAGCTGAAGTTTGTTCATCCCAGATTACCACAGCTTCCAGATACTAAGAACATGGATATAACCACTTGATCAGCTTAAGACAGAGCTAGGTGTCATTAATGTATTGATAAGGCCTGACAAAGGACTTCACCAGCAGCTTCATGTTGATGTTAAATAGGAGTGGGGAGAGAATATAATCTTGAGAAATACCACAGGAAAGGGGTCAGGGACTAGAATGCCACATATGGGAAAAGTGAGACAAATTTAATACCATTATGTAACTGGTCAAAACTAATTTGTGGTCACAGATTCTTTGAGTTGCACATAGAGGCATATACTGTAGGTGGAATTGGCCAGAAAATACAATTATTCAAATGGTCCACTGTTTTTTATATGTGTGTCATTTAGTTAGTGGGTCATGAAGAAGATAACAATTATTTGCTTGTGCAGGCATCAAGTCAACTGTTCTGCCTATTATTCTGCTGGCTGGCAGCTATGGAAAGAGCAGTGAAGTTCTGAACAATGACTACATTGGTTCTTCTTGAAAGAATGGTTTGCAAAAGAATCTTGTGAATAGCTGTCTGTCTAATGTGACATTGTGGTGTACCAGGACATTAGGAGGCCCATTCCTAGCCAACAAAATGACTTGGGTGAAAGTATGTCATGTAATTATTAAAGGATCTGATCTTGAGCTTTTTTTCAAAAAAGACAATGCCAAAGCAAGTTGAAAAATGTTCAGCTATTAAGTATTATTTCTATTGCTTTGCAAGACTGAAAAAGTCCATGAATAGAGTTTAAATCCAAGTTTTATTACTCTGATCTATGCAACAAAACCTATTTATGGAAATAAGAAGTGACAAACACTTAAAAAGAATTTCCACCTAAAAGGCATTTCCAGACCTAATATTTCTGACAGTTAATAACAGAATGAATTCAAATACAGAATTCAAACAAATTGTGTTTTTCGTTAGTCATCCATCCTCCATGAACTCCCTGGACAAAAAGTTGTTTTTGAAACAGGGAGAATTTTAACAGCTGGTAGTTACACAGGGCAGGGCATAAGTCTTTTATCACAACTCTGCCTTAAAATATGGGCCTTGTTAAAATATTTTAAATGTCAGCATGGATTTGAGTTGGACATTCAATATTGTGTCTTGAGCACAAAGTTATTAAAGACAGGATCAACTATAAAATCAACAGTTGGGAGGCATGCTTTTTACAAATAAACTGTTTAACCATTTTGTATTTGTAACTATTTTGTTTACTTAAATTTTGTAAGCTGCCCAGAGTCTATATTATTATTTTAAGTCATAACAACTTAAAATAAAAATAGTATTTCACAATCCCTTTTATTTAAAAGGGAATATGAGTATAAAGCAAACAACAAAATACCAAGGTAGGTCCTTCATATGTACTACACAAATTCTTCCCCAAAACATCTAAACTTTCCTTTGATCTGAGAGACACCTTTTTACACCTTTTTGCAGTTCTTGATTCGGAACTGCAGTGGAATAATTGAGTGGAATAATTCCACCTAGTCTCATTTCCTCACAGCCACATTGGAAAGTTTAATTAGGTAATTGCTATAACCCTTTTGGCAGACATGACAAACATAATTAGAAGAGCAGGTGCAAAATGATAAAGCTCTCCCCCATCCCAACAACATTTTAGCAGAACTGCCAGGAGCCTGCCAGAAGAATTTCACAGCATCAACTCACTTGTTTTGGAAGTCTTCTTAAATTCTCTAAGCTTGGCTTTCTTCTTCATTATTTTACTTTAAAGAAATGTGCAAAGGCTTTTTCATCCACCCAACCCTAGCAGAGCTAGTCAGACTAGTGAGAACACATCTAGTGAATGAACACATATTGCTTTGTCCTACAAAGCCAGAACACCCAACAACTTGTATCAAGTCTGACAGGAAAACAAAAACAAAAACCAAAAGTGCCACTTTGCCTGTGGGATTTTAAGGCCCTGTCACACTGCCCAATGGATGCAAAACGGACACAACGGACGAGCAAAATGTTCCATCCATTGTTATCCGCTCTCAAAAGGGGGCAAAAATTTGCATAACCGGAGCGGATAACACAGACGGGGGAGGAGGCAGGGCGGATGCGAAAGCGGATGAGGAACGGAAGCCAAGCGGATGGAAGCGGATGGGAGCGGATGGCACATCCGCAGGGCTTCCAGGGGACCTCAGCAAAGCGGACGCGGAACGGATACAGCAGATGCAGAGCGGATGCACAGCAGATGAAGTGGAGGCAGAGCGAAAGCCTAGCGGATGCACAGGCAGAGGCCTAGCGGATGCCGAGCGTTAATTGCGCATGCGGGGAGGATGCATTGCGTCAGCCCCGCGGATATAACGGGAAGCAGCTCGGAAGCAGGTCACCATTCAGAGGAAAGACCTGCTTCCAGACACATCGACGCCTTGTCTGTCCTGCCTGCATGTCTGCCTGCAAGCCTTGCTGCCAGCCTCCCTGCCAGCCTTGCTGCCAGCCTCCCTGCCAGACTTGCTGTCTGCCTGCCAGGTTTGCTGCCAGCCTGCCTGCCAGCTCTTGCTGTCTGCCTGCCTGCCAGCCTTTGCTGCAGCAACTTGCCTGCCAGCCTTGCTGTCGCAGGCCTTGGTTCATGCCTGCCTGCCAGCCTTGGTGCCTGCCTGCCTGCCAGCCTTCCTGCCAGCCTTGGTGCCTGCCTCCCTGCCAGCCTTCCTCCAGCTAGGTGACAGCCTTGGTCCTTGCCTGCTGCCAGCCTTCCTGCCAGCCTTGGTGCCTGCCTCCCTGCCAGCCTTGGTGCCTGCCAGCCTCCCTGCCAGCCAGCAACCCCACAACCATGCTGAAGCACAGCCAGCCTCAGCCATCTGCTGCCAGCCCTTGCAAGAGGGACAGGGCTACCATCCCCCCCCGCCCTCACTCTGATTCTGCTGGGGCTTCTGCAGCACGAGCTCGCTCTTCTGGGGCTGGGGCTTCTGGCTGCTTCTGCTTCTGGAGGAAGCTGATGACAAGCACTCCAGCACCAGCCACCTCCACAGCACCTGCACCCTTCACCCCTGGGACTGAGCGACCAAGAGAAGTACCAGAGACTCATTTTTGTCTTATAGACTTGTTGTTAATAAAGTCTATTTTTGTTTCACACACTTGCTTCATTTCTTTTTTTTAATAAAGTCTTGCTGGAAACTTTTAGAAATGTGTTTAAGCCTTTGCATGCTTGTTGGGATGGGTTAAGATAGCTGTGGATGCGAGGGTACTGTGGGATGGGCCAGGGATACCTTTGGGATGGGTAATAGCTGTGGATAGATAAACCTCCAGTGCAAGCATAGTGGAACTGTATGGTCCACCCTCCCAGGTGCCACACCTATGGCCCTTTATTATCAATAACAATATAATCAATCATCCCACAATGTCAACATAAAACAGAACTCTTTATTAAATGCCCTGTTCATTGTAGGGCCACTCAACATAATGGCCAATTCATCAGTGATGAGACAGGCTGAAGGAAACATTCCATTAAGCATCTATCATCCTGTCTTGCCACTCCACCGCTCCAGCTGGGGAGTTGCACCAGGTGTTTCAGGAGGTTCGCTGCTTCTTCCCTTCACAGTGAGGCTCTGTTTGGCCTTGCACATCCTCAGTGTCTATCAGGTTTCGCCCTTGCCCTCATTCACCAGGCTCCATGTCCCCATTGCCTTGCTGGAGGTCCACGAGCCTGTTCTGCAAGACTGGGTAGTGGGTGCGCATGAGATTGTCAGGATGCGCAAGCTTCCATGATCCTCCTCACGGTCTGTAGGTGATGCTGATGGTGTGAGAGTACCTGGAACCTGTTGGCCAGGATGCCAAAGGCGTTCTTCACCACCCGCCTTGCCCTGGACAGCTGTAGTTGAAGATCCTCTCTTCACGGGTGAGGTATTTGGAGGTGTAGGGCTTCATGAGGTAGGTTGTTGATGGAGAAGGCGTCATCCCCCAGATGAAGTCGGGCACATCTTGCGTGTCATTGGGCAGTGGGTCTGGATCTGGGAAGCCCATTGATGAGGTTTACGTTCCACTCTCCTTATGGTGATAGGCGTTGTATACCTGGGCATCTGAAGATGAGCCGCTGCCTGAAGCATCGATGTACATGAACTTGTAGTCAGCATCGACCATGGCGAAGAGGATGGCTGAAAGAGCCCTTGTAGATTGAATAAGTGGACCCCGACTTGGGCTGGCGCTTTGCAGGCCACGTGCTTGCCATCGATGGCTCCAATGGTGTTGGAAGTTCCACCTCTGATACCACTGCTCTGCAACTTTCTTCCATCCTTCTTCAGTGGAGGGCACTGGAGGAGCTCCTCCAGGTATTCTTCGATGATGGCCTACACCACTTCTCTGACCACAATTGCTGATGGTTTTGGGTGGCACCCTCCAGCCATACTGCATGCTCCTGTAGGTGGTGCCTGAGGCCAGGTGGCGCAGAGTGAGTGCCACCTTGAGCCCAGGGTCCAGGCTGGGCCGGAAGTTGGTGTTTGTCTTGGTCAACCTTGGTGTCAGGCGCTGCACAAGTTCGTCAACATGGCTGGAGGCATCCTCATGAAGTTCTGGAATGCCCGAGTGTCTTCGCTCCTGAGCTCCACCATCAGCTTGTTGTACAGTCCATCCTCTGCTCTTCTGGCGAACCATCTTCGTACGCAGACGCTTTGGCCGCCCTTTTTTCTTCCCGTAGTAGAGTTCACAAGAGCCTGTAGATGGCTTCGCACTGTTGCAGAAGGATGGTGGCTGCCAAAAGGACTGTGTTACGATCCATGGTGGAGATGACTGGATGCTGTGGAAGAGGAAGAGGCAGATGAGGGCTGCAGAGGTCCGCACCGCAGGGCTGCTGTTCTGAAAGTGGGATCCAGATGTGTTGCTCCCCCTTTTTATAGGCAGCATAGGTGTCCCTTTGCATCCTCTAGGCATCCTCTAGGCATCCTGCAGACATCCTTAATATCTGAGATAGGTCCCCTCTGCGAACGTTTTTTTCCGTTTTAAACGCTTTGTTTCTGTGCTGCATCGCTAGGCATCCGTTCTGCATCTGTTCTGCGTCCGTTCCGCTTCCTCCTGTGTCCGAGCGGGATGCGAGTTGCGCGGATGCGCAGCGGATGCCTAGCGGATATAGCGGATGTGTAACGGATGCAGAACGGATGCGTTGCAGATGCATAACGACGAATTGGATACATTTTCCGCACAAAAGTTTTGGGCAGCTCAAAACTTTCTGAGCGGATGAAACGTCAATAGACAGATGCTGGACGGATAGAGAGGAAGCAAAACGGAGGCAGTGAGTACATCGCGTTTTCCATGGATGGCAAGCTTTTTTGTCCATTTTACATCCTCTTTGCATCCGTTGGTGCAGTGTGACAGGGGCTTTAGATGGGATTATGAGGAAGCAATAAAACCCAAGTTCTTGTTTGATTTGAACAGAGCACGGTTGGGATTTCCTTTCCTCAATAACATCATACACTTGAAAATAGCACATTTAGGGAAAGCCATGCTACCGAATCTGTACCTTATTAACTCTCATAAAGTTCAGAATAGTTCCCATAAAATCTGTGTATATATCTATCTAAACAGGAAATACTACAGTTGTGTGAACAAAAGGTCAAAGG
Organism: Laticauda laticaudata; assembly: GCA_004320025.1. Classification (NCBI taxonomy): domain Eukaryota; kingdom Metazoa; phylum Chordata; class Lepidosauria; order Squamata; family Elapidae; genus Laticauda; species Laticauda laticaudata. The sequence continues at coordinate 36,496 of BHFT01015299.1, read as the reverse complement.
GCTTGGAAATTCAAAGAGAGAGAAAAATAAGCAAGAATAGCAAAACAAGTGCCTTTTCTGAAACTGAAACAAAAGCAATGGCACAAAACATTCTAAATAACAGCTTATTTGGAAACTTGTGCTACATTGCAACCAATATATGGTTGGTACAAACTTTTATGAGACTAGACCTCAGAAAAGTTATTTGAATTTAGTTTTAGGAATATTTTTTGGAAAAGCTTCTTCTTCACTCACATAATAGGGTTATTTTATCCATTCTCTGCCATGTTGCCTGAAACAATGCAAGACTCTGTGGCTTGTTCCCCAAACCCCAAAAACTTTAACCTTAGACTGTCTGCTATTGACCTCACCCCTTTCCTAAGAGGTCTGTAGGGGGCATGCACAAGCGCACCAACGTGCCTACCGTTCCTGTCCTATTGTTTCTTTTATTTTAATTTTTCTTATATGTATCTATGTATTCATAACTAGTTTTGTACTTATACCTATTATAAGCAATTGTAAGCAATTGACAAAAATAAATAAAGTTGTAGTCCAACATCAGAAAGAAAAGCCTGTTGGGGACAAAGATACATTGTGTTCATGAACAGCCAAAATAAAATAAAATAAATTTCAATTTTTTTTTCTGGGGAAATAGCCCTATACTAAAACGTTTGCATCTTACATGTGGAAAAAAAATTCTAAAGCTAAACAAATAAAATGCCAAGGTTGGGTTTGCAAAGTCTAAGGCAAATCCTAGCAAAATCTAAGTCTATTGTGTGATGACATGTTCTTAGGTTAACCTAACCTAAATGGTGGAATATCTGCTTTAACATATAAAGCCAAAATACATTACTTACAACTGTAATATAATAGAAACACAGAGTTGTAAAGGACCTTGGAGCAGTGGTGGTATTCAATTATTTTTTTACTATTGGTTCTATGGGCATGGGTTGGTGGGTGTGGCAGGGGAAGGATATGTAAAATCTCCAGTCAGAGGTGCCATTTGCCAGTTTTCTGAACTACTCAAAATTTCTGCTACTGGTTCTCCAGAACTGGTCAGAACCTGCTGAATACTACCTCTGCCTTGGAGGTCTTGTCATGGGAGACTTGTCCAACTCCCTGCTCAAGCAGGAGACCCTATATCATTCTGGACAAGTGGCTGTTCACTCTCTGCTACAAGTCTCCCATGATGGAACATCCATAACTTCTGAAGGCAAGCCTTTCCACTGGCTAATTGTTCTTACCATTAGGAAATGTCTCCTTATTGGTTGCTTCTCTCCTTGATTAGTTTCTATCCATTGTTTCTTGTCTTGCCTTCTAGTGATTTGGAAAATTGATCTCCCGTCATGACTCTAATATAGTACGGGATGGAGCCGAGACAGCCAGGATGTGATACGACCATATTCTTTCACTTACCTAGTGTTGCCACGTGGACGCTATAATGANAATATTCGTCAAATAACTAACATTGGCTTCCTGACAAGGAGTGGTGTAATAATAATGATTCATGGCTGGATGTCAAGGGGGTGATGTTGTAATAATGATAAGAAATAAATGAGGGTACATGGATTCGTGGAGCAGGGGAAAGGTGCAGTTACCATGTTTCTTTAATTTAAGGATGATGGATGTTAGGCAGTGAAGCCAGACAGAAGATGGTTATAGTGATTATATTGTTATCCAAAGTATAACATGTATAAATCCAGCTCTGGGTTTCGTTGCAACCCAGAGCTGACTTTAAACATAATTTGATCGCTGTTACCTGTTGTTGTGGTGTGGAAAATGAAAAAAAAACTTCACTAAAGCTACAGCAGTGAGTTGATATCTTATCATTCACCCTCTCAATCTTGGAGAACAGCTGACACCTCCCTTTTTTGTGACAGCTCCTTAAATATTGGAACACATGATATATCACCCCTATCCTTCTTTTCACTAGATTAGGCATACCCAATTCCTGAAACTGTTCTTCATATGTTTTAGCCTCCTCCTTATCATTTAGTGCTCTTTTCTGCACTCTTTTCAGAGTCTCAACATGTGTTTTATAAGATAGAGTGCTGGTGGCACAGTGCACAGAATGCAGAATTACGGGCTAATTCTGCTGACTGTCAGTATTTTGATTCTCATTGGCTCAAGGTTGACAGAGACTTCCATACTTCTGAAGTTGGTAAAATGAGAACTCAGATTGTTGTGGGCAATAGCCTGACTCTGTAAACAAAGAGGGCTGTACAGTACTGTGAAGCAGTATATAAGTCTAAGTGCTATTGCTATATTATGGTGACCAAAACTAAATGCAGTATTCTAAGTGTGGTCTTACCAGGGCTATAAAGTAGTACTATAAAGTAGTACTATTCAATTCTTAACTATTTAATTGTTAACTGGTATAACTTTTGTGATAAAATATAGAATAGGTCATTGGATACCAGTCGATTCTCCTTCATCAAAGTTGATTTTTATTCCTCAAACTTTTTTAAAAATAAAAGGTCTTAGTACTTAATTTGTGTAGATTAAATGTAGCAACCTAGGGTTCCAATATAAATATTCACTAAAGTTAATGCAACAGAAGAAAAATAGGCTCTAACTATGTTAATTGAAGGTATGAGTTTCATGCTATAAATGGGGTTTTGACATGCTCAGCCCTTGTTTGTTCAAAAACAACTGCCCAATAAAATACATTTTTATCATCTTCAGGTAAGTAGAATAAGGAAGCAAAAGAATAAGCATAACGGAGAACAGTTCAAAACACAAGTTTATTATTAGTTCATCACAAGTTATTATTTCCACTATTTTAGTTTCAGCAAAAAAAATTCTGCTTGATATATCGAATGGCCAGATTTGGTATACCACGTGCCAGGCACCAAAACTGAATTAAAGGTAGCATGGGAGAGAAATTTGAGTACCCAAAGATCCATTGCTATTGGGATTGTCATTGCCATGTAACTGTTAATTTCATACCTAAGAAGACTACATTATTGTAGAGGGAGAGAGGGAGGGAGGGAAGAAGGATTTCAGATGCTCATTGCCAGCTTCCCACAAGGAAACTCAGTGGACAACTTGACATGAAGTTGCTCTCATTCCCACTGATTTTTTTCCCTCCCGTGGATGTTCTGTTTGTTAGGTTAGGAAATATCTCTGAAATGATGACCTAATGGGTCATGGATTGTCTTGTGTACAATAAATTTTGATTGGAAGGCAGATGCCAGTTTCAATGTGTACATCAGTTTTAAACTGACTTATTTTGGATGAAGTGTACAATCCATAAAACAATACTATTTACAGCTCAAAAATCCTAACAGAAGAAGATACCAATAAAGGAGAATATTTGTAGCTCAGGACTGAGTGTTCTCTTAGCTTGCTTGTTTTCTTGCAGACGTTTCATTACCCAAACTAGCTAACATTATCAATGCTAGAAGCTCAGAGAATACCAAGGATCCCTCAAATAGATGATTCACTGCTTAGCTTAAATAATGTGATATTTTTTTAATGAGGACCAACAAGTGGATTTAATACTCTTGCTAAATGCTACATGCAAGATAGAAATGCAGAACAGAAAAACCAATCAAAGTATACAATACCTTATTATACTAAAACTCATTTTGATATAACAAAATCTCCATATTCAGTTTCAGCACAATCATGTTAACTCCACATGTCTTTTGAGCATTTACAAAATTATTTATTTGGGCTTTAAGGTGCCAATTTTTAATTAAATAAATGGACAAAAAGTGATTGTTTAAGTGGCCATTTAAAGGCATACTATTAGAGCTTATACTGAAGCTTCAGGTATATTGTATATTAATCAAAAGGAAGCTTAATTTGGATTTTATTACTAAATTGATTAATTTAGGGATTAGAAAAGAAAATTAATATGTAACACAACATACAATCATGCACTGCTGACTACTGTTAATCAAGGATTAACATTATGATGGTGATATCCTTAGCCAGATTGAAACAATCGGGAAAGTTAGGTTCATGTACACACATTAGAATTCACAGGCCTGTATGAAGTTATAAAGTTGAGCTTACAATCCTACAAATACTACAATTTTATGCACATTTAGTTGGAATAAACTCTAATGAACACAGAAGTGTCTTTTACCTAAAAAGTTCTTACCTTTTTTAGAGATGAAAAAGCAACAAATTTCTGTGTTCTGCTTCATTTTAACAGCATTTTTTCTGCGTTTTTAATATATCTTATATATTTTATTGATAAACTTTGCCATTTACAAGCACACGTCGATTGAACAGAGTCATTTCACTGATCAGACTCATTTGTATGAAAAACCCATCTGAAGAATAAGTTTTGTATAATTGTGGCTTTACAAAATTCAGCTAAATTCCCAATTTAGAAGCTATAAATGAAGACAGTTTGCAAAGTACTCTATAAACTTTAATTAGTACGCTGCATGATTAAAGCCAAGAACAAAAAAGAAAGAGAAAAAATGCTTTAGGGTAGTTTTTTTTTAAAACAAATGAGAAAGAGCTTACTTTTTTGAAAATATAACACTTCAGTCCATCATACTCCGATACATTCATTGAAGGCTTTCTCTATATTGCTAACATGGTAAAATATGCTGCTGATTTTGCATATGGATATTGAATGACTGACAAGAACATCTTACACAACAGAATTGCTCTATAAATCATGTTGTTGTTTTAAAGCTGCACATATTCGACCATGTTAAAAAAAACCCAACCCTGTTTTATCAGGAACGTAGGTTGTTCTTTGCCTTTGCCTTCCATGTAATGCAGTTCTATCTTATATGAACAATCCTTCCCAATCAGCATCTTTCCTCTCGTGAATTATTCTTTACTTGTGAAATATAACGTAAGTTGGTAGAGGTGGTCTTCAACTTACAGCCAAAAATTGGGACTAGAATTTCCATTGCTAAGCAAGTTAAACGAGTCATGGCAGATTTTATACTCTTTTTTGCAATAGTTAAGCAAATCACTGCAGCTAAGTGAATCATGCTGTCATTAAATGAACCCAGCTTCCCTTATTGACTTTGCTTGTTGGAAGTTGGCTAGGAAGGTTGCAATTTTCATCCCATGACCCTGGGATGTTGCAACCATCATAAATACATGCCAGTTGGCAAGCACCAGAACTCTGATCCTGTGATTATGGGGATGCTGTAACAGGCATATGTGCAGGGATCAATTGTTACTTTTTTCAGTGCCACTGCGATTTGAATGATCATTAAACAGAGTTTAGTTGGTTGTAAGTCAATGACTGGGGGAATTCATGGATACATGAACATTAACATTTAAATATGAACATTTCATATTTAAAATAGGAAGATATTCTATTGACTTATAGATACTGTCATCCTCATGGGTCCCCAAAATAAATTGCAAAACAAAATATGCTACCACCACCATCTTCAGACAGATTTAATTTGAAACCCTGTACCATGAAAACCCAGGTGGAATCCAAATGTTTTGTTGGACAGCTGTACATTATCAGAAGCAGATCCAATTCCTTCTGAAGAAATTCCATTAAATTAGGCTCTGCTGAAGCAATACTACTAGTTCCTTTGACCCAAATTACTTCCATGGTGGAACATTCAAAATTAACTCAGAAAAATATTACTTGTAACTTGTAGAAAAGTTCCAATAGTGAAACAGTATGTCCAGATATTTCTGTTCTAAGAATATAGAGTTTTATAAACATCAGTACCCTGATCAGGTGATCTTATCTATGGTCTTATCTCTCAGTAAGTCTGTAGATAGTGTAGGAGATGACCAGTCCTGAATTTGTGGAAATTATCAAATGTGTCACCCAATCTACCTTGAATTGCTTCCACTGTTATCTACCATCAATTTCCTTTGGCAGTTAGTAGTTCAGATTCCTGATTTCTCTGGAGCTTGACAAATAGCATTTTAGTAATATAATAGTATCTAAAGTGCTAAAGCATCCCAAGACGGAACAATACACTTTTTATTGCCAACAAGATATATCTATTCATTTAAGACAAGAGACAATGGAATAGGATATGAGTAAGACTTATTCTTTAAACAAAATTCAGTTGAATTCTTAAATTTTAATCAGAGAATATTTGACAATTCATCAAAAATGAGAGTTTAAGGGCAGTTTCATATATAAACAGAATACATACAGATCAAGGCCTAGGCCATTTATAGTTAGGTTATTTTCTGGTCCTAGGGTCAGGAAAGATCTTTGGCTGACTCAGCCAGGTCTACTACCAATCACAATCAGTACCACTGGACTAGAGAAGGAACATAAGGACAGCATATAATTTTGCATACAAACAGTCCTAGTTCATCCCTGGTATATCCAGGTAGATTAAGAGGAAAATATCTGAAAGTCTGCCACAATTAAGAATAAGAAGATGGACAGAATTACTGTGATATGTATAGATGAATCAAGAGCCTGTCTCAATATAAGGAAAAATGCAAATATAACAAATAGTTCAAACCTTGGAATATAAGATATTTCATCCGTGTGAACAGCACCTGCTAGAGGTCTTCCCAAACTCCCGTTAAGGGACTGAAATGAAAAAAAAATGGAATTCATTTTCAAAAATGTAAATGTTAACATAAAACTTACATTTATATATACTGAAAAATGCACATTTCAGGGTAGTAGAATGACTGCTTTAAGGATCGTAACCGCAGATACTCATTCAAAAAAACCTCCTTCCCATTCTGTGCACCAATAAAGATACACTACGTGTCACAATATAAAATATATGCAATTTCAGGTAACTGAATTTAGGCAATAGAAAATTAAAAACAACCTTACATTTTGGTTGCTGTATTTATTAAACTTAGTGCCTCAGTAAATGTGAGCACCTTGTGGATGATGGGTAATTCTGAAAAAAAGCTCGGATTTTGTTAGTACTTGGATGGAAGACCACCAGGAATTATCAGGGTTGAACACTAGATTGAAATTCTGTGAACAGAAGAAACAGGTAAGGCAATAGCAAATCACTTTCAAATTGTTGCCAAGAAAATTACATGAACGTAGATTACAGGAGTCTCCCTGTAGTCGCTCAGAGCTGACTCAATACAACTATTTGGAAACTGGAAATCATATTGTTGAAGTAAGATTTAAAACAGCAGTATGATTGTGTAATTCCAATAAACCTGAACATAAATTATTGCTGTTAAAATAGCCACATATTTGATATTATACCAGTCAATAAAATGGTACACAAATTCCAAAATGAAAAGTTTTCTTTTGCTTCTTACAAATTTCTTTTGCTTCTTACACATTTCTCCAAATTATGAGGCAAAGTAATACCAAAGTCAGCATAAACAATTTACAGAAAGGCTTTACAGGCCCTTTCTCTTCCCACTATTACATTCTTATATTATGCTGGTTGCTAAACAGGACATGATCATGTCCTATTAACATCACATTCTACTGGATACCTAATGCAAAAAACCAGGTAAAATCTATGCATGAATTTTTTTGGCACATTTGTATTAATTTTCTAAGAAATCTACCTTTGAAGTATTTTAAGAAGTTGTATTTTCTTGAGAGACCACATCCCTACCACCACTAGTATTTTGCATTAAATTGTATTTTAAACACAAGTATGCTTTTTACACAAAATATTAATTAGTTTGTATTTCTGTTTTTTTCTGTTGAAGTGTAGAAGTCTCCAAGTTGTTCCTATTATGCAAATACTATCTTCAAAAAATTTCCCTCTAAAACAGATTGTTCAAAAATATGCAATGCATATTCAGAGCAAATCACTAAAGCAGCCATGTTGTTTTACAGACTCACAAGGTTACTTTGGTAAATGCTACTGGCTGTTTCCACATGCATGTTCATACATAGTTGCTTAGCTGGGACACAAGTGGACACAGCTGGGGCAACTTCTAAAGCAAATACAGGAATCTGAAAAAATGCAGCTGCTTTAACATTTAAAGCGAGGTACTTCATAAATATTCCTGATGATTTGAAGAACTTCTTTCAAAATACATGTGCATCCCTAACACTCCCTGTAATTTGCGAGCAGTTCTACAGTTTTTCTCCTCAGGCAGAATATGGCAGAGGATTCTCAGTGGGAAACCAGAGGAAATTATCTTAGTAATGGATACAAACAGATGTAAAACTACAAGTAATGTTATTGGAGTCAATTAGAATAGATGCATATTAACTTGAGATCTTGCTGGTATAACAAGATAAAAGTGGGTATAACATTTAGCAGTTCATGAGAAACAAAGAAAGTGAGCTTGCTCACAAGTTCTTAAAATAAATCCTTTATACCTCATTTTTTGGCAATACTAAACACTAGTTAAGGGAGCGTCAGTAACACATACATACACTTTCATTGGTCCTCATATAAGGAGATCTCCTAAGATTTAAATACTTTTACCCTTTGGTCTTCTATTTTCATTCTGAAGACCTGCACAATGAATTTAGACAAAGATATTCCCCTTTTGCCTTATTTCCAAAGAGATTCTCCTTGTTTCAAAATGCCACACATTTTACTTTGCTGTGCCAACTTGTGAGACAACTAATATTTCAGCATTCTTTACTCTACAATATCACAGAAATACTTATGAGCTAAAATTAGCAAGTTTTACTCACAGTCTGAAAAGCAGAACAGAATGTCTCCATTGAGAGATGACAGCCCATGAGAGGAACTGTGAGAGACCTGGCTAGAGGCCCAAAGGAGCCTTTCAGGGACAAGGTTACTGAGGAGGGAGTTCATCCTGAGTCGGCTTTGTCTTAAGCAGCCACAGACCAGCTGGCTTGACCTTGGGCAATCAGCAAGGCTAGAAACCATTTCTTAGAATGTATTGTTTGGATTTTTCATTGGGCTATTCCTGAGATTGAATACAGCACTTCAAAAAGTTACTGCTTCGGAATGCAGGTTAAAAGTCTGTGCAAACTTTGGTTATGCATTTCTTGATTTACCAAGTTTACCATTCTTTTGCATTGGATTAGAGACAGACAATGAAAAATGATGATGGAAAAATTATGTTTTCCTTCAACATAAGCGGAATTAAGACAATCTTTGAGTGAATAGGGAAAAGGTAACACTATGACAAGCATAGTTATAATCTTTTCCAGCTGAGATCACAAAGCTAATAAATACAAGGTCAAGAACTTCCTTTGTTAACAGATTCCCTTCAAGATATGATAAAAGATTTTTTAAGGCATTGGGTGTATATTAGAAAGTCATATACTCCAAGTGCACTTTCTCTGTTGGCTAATTCACGTAAGCAAAAAAAGGTTTTGATTTGTTTCAGATATTTCTCTTATAATATGCAATTGATGTAGTTATTGTTTTAGCCTTGCTATTTTCTTCCATTCTGCAATAATATTTTAATGCATATATTATATGCTAAATATTCTAAATTCAGTTGAATGATCCTTTAGGTGATTTATGATATAATAATTCACATCTACACAATAAACTAGTGATCTTTCATCTCCCACCAACAAGTAGTGATAGAGGGGGCTTCCTTCCAAGCCTTGAAATCTCAAGGCTTCTTGAAGTTCATCCTTCATGTTCATTATCATTGATAAAGCAAACAACTTATAGGGCAAGAATGGTGCCCACTCCTTTTTTCATTCAGTCTCCTTATCCTTTATTTGGTAAAGGTTAGGTCACATCGCCCGATGGATGCAAAACGTATGTAAAAAGGACACAGCGGACAAGCAAATTTTCCATCCGTTGTTATCCGCTCTCAAAAGTTGCCTCAAATCTGCATAAGAGAACGGAAAAGAATGGATGGGAGGAGGACGTAGCGCGGATATAAAAAATGGATGCTCAACGGAAGCCTAGAGATGAAAGCGGATGGAAGTGGATGGCACGTCCGCAGGGCTTCCGGGGGAGCATAGCAAAGTGGACACGTAGTGAAAAGAGGGGATGCGTAATGGATGAAGCGGATGCATAGCGGATGCATAGCGGATGCATAGAGGAATGACGCGGATGCGTAGCGGATGCATAGCGGATCACTGCGCATGCGGGGAGGATGCATTGTGTCAGCCCCACGGATATAAAAGGAGGCAGCTCAAAAGCAAAGGTCACCATTCAGAGTAAAGACCTGCTGCCAGAGACATCTTCATCAGAGACCATGAGGAAGAAGTGGAAGCCTGTGCCATCTTCTGCCAGCCCTGGCAAAGGAGGATAGATCCACCATCGCACCCCCTGGCGCTGACTCTGCTGCTGCTGCTTTCTTCTGCTGCTGGTGCTGCTGCTGCTTCTTCTGCTGCTGGTGCTTCTCCTGCTGCTGGTGCTGGTGCTGCTTCTCCTGCTGCTTTTCCTGCTGCTGGCTGTGGTGGACCAGCCCCAAAGCCCTGAAATCCCTGATGCTGAAGGCCTGCCAGAGGGAGGAAGAGGCAAGGCAAGGAGAAGGGAGAGAGGAAGGCAGTACTCCATCACAGAGGAGCATGAGGAGGAGGTGCTGGAGTGTGCTGAGGAGAACGAGTTCATTGGAGGAAGGGCCACAGGCTGTATAGAGACACCAAGCAGAAGCAGGAGGCTTGGAGACAGAAGGCACAGAGCCTGGGATACACTGCTGATGTCCTCCTCGGGTGGTAGAAGCATATGCACACCTGGTACGGGAAGCTGCACCTGAAAAGTCTGGCCAGGCCGTGGTCAACCTCACCGACCGGGGAGAACCTATGTCATGGCAAAGTGCAGCTTCCTGGAGGGTGAGGTCCGCCACCGAGGAGCAGCCCTTCTGTCTACCCACTCTTCACACAACCCACAGACAGCCAGTCTCTTCTGGCCAGGAGACAGCGACTATGTCCGGGCAGGTGTCCACAGAGTGCCACGCGACAGAGACCCCCCCCCGACAGCTGCACACCCTATGCTGAAGGACATGGACGATTCTCTCACACACATGGAGCAAGAAGAAGCAGCGACCACCAGGGACCAACCACACCCACCCTCAGCTCCACCTCCACAGAAAGCAGGCAGAGAGGCAGACCGGAGGGGCAGAGCCACACGTGTCCTTCTGGAGATCAGGGACACCATCAAGACCAGCGCAGATCTCCTCCTCTAGCTGGTACACTTTGAGATTCCATCCTCAAACCGCAAGGCCTTCCTCACCTACGTGACCCAGGACCCTCATGGACATGCCCAAGCCCCAATACCAGGTGATAAGGAGAGGATCACGGCGCTGCTGCACCACCCTCCAGGCCCATCTGAACCTGCTCCCACCCACTCCAGGTCTGCTCCTCCACCCCAGGCGATGTCACAGCCCTTCCAAGGCTTTCAACAGCCCCTCACCTACAAAGGCTACGGATACCAGGAGTTCCAGCAGCACAGGCAGCCCTTCCCAGTCCAGGCAGGCCCTTCCCATGCCACAGGTGGCACGATGCCACGATACCACAGATGCCACAGGAATGCTCACCCAATGCCACAGATGCCACCGATGCCACCGATGCCGACACCAGATGCCACCGAAGCCACAGATGCCACAGACGGCAGATGCCACTGATGCCACAGATGTTTCCTCACACGCCACAGATGCCTCACCTCACCCAGCTGCACACCAGACACTACACTCCTCCTTCCACCCCACAGCCAAGCTCGGCCTCAGAACATCTGTCATCGGTCCTGTGCCTGACATCTCAGGTCCTGTATGAAGGGCCTCTCAATCCCACTGGGCTGAGCCAGCTTTCTGAGAGCTTCCTGAACACACCACCTCCTGTTGTCCTCTCAGGGCAGGCCACCTCAATGGCACCTCAGACCAGCACTCCAGCCACTGCCAGCTCCACAGCCCCTGGACCCTTTACACCTGAGACCATGGACATTGCCTCAGAGTGACTGAGAACATTGCCAGAGACTGAGTTGTTACCTGTTGACTTTATCTTTGCTTGGGACACTTTTCTTGGTTCCTTTTTCTTTTTAAATAAAGTCCTACACTTTACTTAAACTGTTATTAATAAAGGATGATGCTAAAGAAGCCCTTGTAGTTGAAATAAGTGGACCCTGACTTGACTGGAGCTTTTGCAGGCCACGTGCTTCCCATCTATGGCACCAACGGTGTGGAGGAAGTTCCACCTCTGATACCACTGTTCTGCAAGTTTCCTCCAGCCTTGTTCAGTGGAGGGACACTCGAGGAGCTCCTCCAGGTATTCTTCGATGATGGCCTGCCAACACTTTCTCTGACCAAATGCTGATGGTGTTGTGTGGCACCCTCCAGGCGTACTGCATGTTTCCATACGTGGTCCCGGAGGCCAGGTGGCACAGAGTCAGTGCCACCTTCAGTCCAGGGGTCCAGGCTAGGATAGAAGTTGGTGTTTGCCTTGGTCAACCTTGGTCTCAGACGCTCCACAACTTCATCAAACATGGCTGCGGCATCCTCGTGAAGTTCTGGAAATGCACGAGTGTCTTCGTTCCTCAGTTCCACCATCAGCTTGTCATAGAGTCCAAACTCTGCTCTTCTCCTGATCCATCGTCAGACCCAGACACTTCTGGCCGCCTCCTTTTCTTCCCTAGAAAAGGTGAAAGAGCCTGAAGAGGGCTTGGTTCTTGGTGTTGAATGATGGCGGCTACCAAAAGGAGTGTGCGATGATCCATGGTGGAGAAGAATGGATGCTGTGGAAAGGGTAAGAGCAAGGCTTAAGAGGTCTGCACACCAGGGCGCTGGACTGAAAGTGAGATCCAGGTGATTTCCTCCCCCTTTTTATAGGAAATGCGGTTTTCCGCGAGGTGTCCTTCCGCATCCTCCAAACATCCTCCAGACATCCTAAATATTCGAGATACATTCCCTATACGAACGTTTTTCCATTTTAATGCTTTATATCCGAGCTGCATCTGCTTTCATCCTTTCTACGTCCGTGCTACTAACGCTGTGTGCCCGTTCTGCATCTGTTTCGCTTCCTCCTGTGTCTGTTTTTCCGCTGGAGCGGATTTGAGTTGCGCCAATGCGCAGCGGATGCCTAGCAGATATAGCGGACGCGTAACGGCATTCAACGGACGTATAACGGATGTTCCCCGTATGGTTAGCGGATGTAGAACGGACACATTGGATACTTCATCCGCTCAAAAAGTTTTGTGCAGCTCAAAACTTTTTGAACGGATGAAATCACAGTAGACGGATGCTGGACGGATAGAGAGTATGAAAAACGTATGCAGTGAGTACACAACGGATTCATCGCTTTTCAAAACGGAGGGCAAGCTTTTTTGTCCGTTTTACATCCTCTTTGCATCTGTTGGTGCAGTGTGACATGGGCTTAAAACAAGTGCTTCTTAAAAGCAAGGCACCTCACTTAAATACTTTGCTTTCATTCTGCTAAGCAATTCCAGCAGTGCATGCCAGTTCAACACAATGAACCATTCATTCCCTTCAGGTATATAATATGTAACAAATGTTTATCCTAGCAATTGATTAAGGTATGAAACAACTGTATACCTTAGCGTCAGCAAGTTTCTAACTTCTCGACAAATGTAGAATGTGGGAGAGGGAAGGAAGCTTTATTTTTGCATCACAGACAGACAATGCAACAAAGTTAAAGACCAAATTCAATCCAGCTTTTTTAGGGATAAAATAAAGCAGCCTTCAATTTAAAACTACAAAACATGCATGCATTCTTTTTCTTATAGACTTCAGGTACCATTGTCAAAAATAAAATTTTAACTAGACAGAATACATGTCCAAAATTCATGAAATTTAACAGTATCCCTCTTGGACATATTTTCAAGGGCTGCTGTGAAACAGAACTGTATTCATGCACATAGCTACAGTTATATTTAAGCAAAATGCCCATTGGAACCATGCACAATAGCACTGAAATTAACAAAGACTTTTCATTTCATCAATACTAGGTTATAATAGAAATTCAGTAAAAATAATTTTGCTGAAACAAATGTTTGCCAATATTGGCAAGAACAGTGCTGGTAGATATATACTAAGAACTCAATTCTCTAGTTCTGCATTTATAGAAAATATATAACTTTCCACCCTACTCTCCCAAACACTTGTATAGAAAATGACCTGCTTTATTATCTTTACCAAAGTGTGTTTCTGGTGAAATAACAGATACGGCAAATTTGGTACGGAGGGAGAAACATCCAAAAAAATTTCTTTCTTCCATGATGCTTCTCCATACATCCTAACTGGCACCTCCTTTGTCTGAATTCATAATCAAAATAAGACCTACCTGTTACTGCATCTAGTTTGGCTCATGGTATTTGAACATTTGCCATCAAGGTCAGAGTAATAATTTAGCTAATGTAACAATGCCATACCTAAATAAATAAACAAATCTAATAATTAACAAAACTAAGTTATCTGTTTTACTTTGTCTTCTAAACTCTCCAGGTCACAAAGATCTACTTCATAACAGTTCTGAATTTAACTATTCTTTTATTCTTCATCCATGAAAATTTTCTATGAAGATTTGGGAAATCCTCTAGAACAGTACTGGAAGTGGCTCAATTCAGTGGCTTAATGCAGAAAGTATCTAATTCTCTTCCTGCAAAGAAGCATTCCACTGGACCACAAAATATCCAACCTGTTCAACCCCGGTATTGTCAACTTTTTCACATGGGTCAAGACAGACAGTAGACAACACAAGGAAGAATGGAACTCTACTTAGTGACGTAGACCAGGAGTCTCCAACCATGGCAACTTTAAGCCTGGAGGACTTCAACTCCCAGAATTCTGGAAGTTGAAGTCCTCCAGGCTTAAAATTGCCAAGGTTGGAGCACTCTGATGTAGACCACGCTTTTTCAACTTTTATCTTGGGGGAACTCTTGAAATAATATCAGGAAAATTCTCATAAAATTTGCAAAAGAATATGAAAACTTTAAAATAAAATTTACTTTTAATTTACCTCATATTATACAACATTTATAACAAAAAAGCATAAGGCTGGCAGCTGAAATACAGCATATAAAAATTTCCAGCATGCAAACACTAGCATTGTACAGCATGGAAAGTTTTTTAAAAAAAAACAAAACTTTTTTTTTCAATTGTGTTTTCTTGCAGAATCCTCAGGAACCTTGAAGTGGAAGACACTGACAACAGCAGAGGAGATGCAATTCATCTGATCAGCTGATGCTTAATCAATTTATTCCCTGCCCAATCATCTGGTCAGGAGTTATCATGGCCAGATATTAGATTTACTGGTCACCTGGGAGTTTTTCTTTTCATTGAAGACTAAGGTCTTCAATGTGACATTAAAAATGTGACATTAAACAGGTACTACTAAATGTACCTGTTTTTCATTTTTTCCCAAGCATAATAAAACATTTAGGAAGCAAGTATTGAAAAACAACATTGCATGTTGGTTTGGAAAGTCTGGGAGTTGAAGATGTAAAGTATCAGATGATAAGACTTTCTGAAAGCAAAGTCTGGTGAACAGGAGTCTATAGTATCATCCCACAATACTTGGTAGTGAATAGTTTTGGTTTGTTTTTTTTTCATGAAGGAAGAGCGCATATACTCCATAGTTCATACTTTATGCAGGCCTGGTCTATATCAGTGTTTTTCAACCTTCACCACTTTAAAATGTGTCGACTTCAACTCCCAGACTTTCCAAACCAACATGCAATGTTGTTTTTCAATACTTGCTTCCTAAATGTTTTATTATGCTTGGGAAAAAATGAAAAACAGGTACATTTAGTAGTACCTGTTTAATGTCACATTTTGTAAAAGTACATCCTTTACAAAGTATTTTATGTTGCTATTTTGTCATAGTACAATTATAGCAGATCAGGTTTCCCTTAAAAGACACTGGCAAACAATAGTCAGCAAAAGAATTAGGAATTAAGGGGAAACAGTTACTATTCTCTCTGCCTACGCATCATTCCAAGATTAATGACTAATAGATTGCAAGTTCCTCCTCTGCTATTCAGTTATTCTGGGCCCAAAGTGGGGGATGCCTCTACTTGCTGATACTTAACTTTTTCCTCTAATCAAACAGCTCTTGATAAGAAGCCCTCAACTTCCTTCATTTCCTTCTACCGGAAACATCATTTCTTTCATCTTTCCTTAATTTCCAGAAAGGACCAGTTTTGTGGGTTTTTTAAAATGTTCTCATGCCTTTACATAAAATACAATTCTCTGTTTACGAAGTTATCTGGGAACAATGCTGCAAAACTTCAGAACACCAAATTAGCCAGCAAATATTAATCTGAAAATTATCTACAAAGGACTGCGTAAGAATATTAAATTGTGCATTCTTCTATAGTTACCTCAACATATTTCTTATGAAAAAAATTAAGAAACTAATTTGTTTAGCTATGCCCCCCCCCCCNTACCCTATGACTATTAAGTGCTGTACCTTATGATTCTTGACTCTTAATGAATATATCTTTTCTTTTATGTACACTGGGAGCATATGCACCAAGACAAATTCCTTGTGTGTCCAATCACACTTAGTCAATAAAGAATTCTATTCTATTCTATTCTATTCTATTCTATTCTATTCTAGTCTAGTCTAGTCTAGTCTACTAGTCTATTCTAGTCTACCATATGCTGTGCCTAGCCGAAGGCAGAAGGTTAAGTCTTTATGTAATTTCTACCTCAACTTTGTGAGAAACTATGTTGTTAATTCTTTGTAATTGTGCCACAAATGGAAAAAGGGTAACCTCAAAACAGACCCTAACTTAGAATATTATTTGTTTACTGTTTATGACATATTTCCACTAACAAAATTTGTGTCATCAGTTCTTAATTTAAGTACATTTTGTTTTTTGAAACCTAAAACTGGTGCTCTTTAAATAATAATTTGTTCACTCCCAGTTTTGTATCTGTGCAAGGCCATTATCCCAAACCTTCTTTTTAAGTGATGCAGAATTTGTTTTCAATTTTGCCAGCTCTGTTTTGCAGGTAGATAATCGGGTTTTACCAGCTTCCCCACTGTTTACATACATTTTTCAAGTGAGAATCACCGCAGCTCCCATTTAATTCAGTAAAATTTATTTCTAGGTAAATATGCATGATATAGTATCCCAAGTTATAACCTTTAATAATCTTTAATTTGTGCAAAGAGATATATCAGATCAACATAATCTCCACAGGTTTCAGGTGCATCTACTCTACTGCTAAAATAAGGCTAGGATTTTTCTTTGTTGAGTAATGTTTATGTAAACAATTAAAAACAACACATTTGTAAACTTTTTTTTTCTCCATCCCTTAATGGTTAAAATTAAAATCAGAATTAATTCAGAAAATGTGGGTATTTAAACAATGTACAATGTGTAATGCAGAAATAATTCATATGTAACTTTCTATGAGTTGAACTTTACATCTGGACTGACCATCACATTAAAATAATAAATCATGCATTTATATTATCTTGAACTCAGCAATTTATAAACATCTAATAATTAAAGTCTGCTTGATCCAACTGGAAAAATTCATTAGGATGTGTTTTGCTCAGATGTGAAAACAGATTTTTCAAAAATTATGGACAGTGCTTAAAAAAGCACAGAAGCACTCCCTTCTGTTTATGAACCTCATCCACATATTTTTATTTTTAAAAAAGGATCTGTGTTTTGGAATCAAAGGAAACCTATTTAGACTACATCAAGGACCATCGTGAAAAGGCTTTTCACTCACAACTGCAGAAACATCTATTTCTAGAGAAGATGTCTTAAGCATCACAAGGATTTCAAACTGTTTTGCAGATTTGTTTTTAAATGTTATCATCACTAAATAATTCCCACTCAATGACTTTATGACCACAAAGACCTAGGACTAATCTTATTCAAACTGAGTGTGCATGGCCCTTAAAAACCTGGAAGCAGACTTATGCAAACAAAACCCATAAATTTAGATTATTTTCTGACAATTTTGTTTAGTGAGAAATATTAAGATATTTGTATGTTTCTGTATATGTCTCTCTGTGTGTATTGGTGGGGGTTACCGTAATTGCAACCTGCGCTAATATAGAATTCCACATTTCAGGGAAGCTTCTAAACACTGTCTGCTAAACGCACTAAAAATCACCATTCAGATCTTCATAAAAAATGCCCAAGGTCAAGGGGTGGGTTAGCACATGTAGCTCTGGCCCTCTGAACACTATGCTGGATTCCTGCCTGCAGGCTGATCTTCTGAATAGGGATTTCCCGGATACAGAATGTTTAGTGCAAAGGAAATGGTCAGTCCCCAATTTAAAAAATTTGGCCAGCCTCAAGTAATGCAGAACATTTGGAAGGGATAAGGGAAAAGTACACTCAGATAATTGGCCAATAAGATACTTTTCATCAAGAAAAATGCTGCCCACACTTCTTATCAAAACAAACAAACAAATGAAATTGCACTGCTGTAAAACTGGAGTTCAAATTTCAAGGTTAATTATGATCAGTTAAGCAAAAACAATGTACAAGTGGCTAAGTTAAAGAGCCTGCTCAATTATCAATTACTTTAAAATGTCCTCATCAAAAGGCCTTTTTAGCTAAGGGGAGTTTGCTCAGCTCAAGGGTAACTTAGAAGCCTTCCTGAATCATGCTTTTATAAGCAGTGCTTTTACAATTAGCTTCCGTTCTCTTCTGCTATCCTGTCACTTTGCTATACGCAGTTCTACGTATCACAAGGCTGGAGTTCTTTATGGGATTATTTAAAAATATTATTTTATAAAGAAAGAAAGGGAGCAAAGATGAAAGAAAGTAAAGGCATACTGTGCTGACAATCACAACTTCAATGTGCTCACGAGCAGAAATCAAGAAAGAAATTGTAGGGTGCATGTATGTGTATATCTGTTAGGAGTAGGATTAGGACTTGCAGATCAACAAGGCAATGATCATGTAAAAAAGTCAGTAATCAGTCAGCGGTGATCAACATTTGTGCAAGAAAAGAGACTCATGGTTGAAGGATCTGTTGAATATATAACTTTCTCAAAAATCAGGCCTTGTGATTCGGGCTAATTATGCAGAAACACAAACAAGAAAGGGGCAGTGGGAAAATCAGTTAACATATGTGCAAGCATGAGGTCATGCTGTACTCAGTGCAAGGCAAAAAATGAGAACGCCTGTCCTTAACTCTATCAAGAGAAAACAAAGCTTGGCTGAGATCAGTCTACATTATTATCCAGCTGTTTGATCTTTTAAAACTAAGGTCTCTGACTATAACAAAACCTATCAGTTCTTCTAGTTTAATAATTCAGACACTCCAGGTTGCAATTATTCCATTTATATATTTCTCAGATTTGTAAAACACACTAAGGCTCCTTATGTGGTGTGTGTGTGTGTGCCATGAAACCATTTTAACAAGCAGAATGCAAAAAAAAAAAAAAAAGGGGGGGAGAGCAAGGAATTCTGAATTGTACTATTCTTATTAGAAAGGACACAAGAAAATACCTTATTCCATGTCATTCACACATCCAATTTTGTACTGAACACTGAGTAGCACCAACCTTCTACAGACAAATTATCAACATACAGTGGTGGGATTCAATTTTTTTTTATTACCAGTTCTGTGGGCATAGCGTGGCTTAGTGGGCATGGCAGGAGAAGGATACTATAAAATCCCCATTCCCTCTCCACGCCTGGAGGAAGGTTACTGAAAAATCCCATTCCCTCCCCATCCCACTAACCTGCTTTCCAGCTCCTTTCTCCTGTGCAGGGCAACAAAAGAAGATCCAGCTGATCAGCTGGGACTCAGGAGGCAGAGAATAGATGGGGGTGGGGCTAGGCAGAGGTGGTATTTGCCAGTTTTCTGAACTACTCAAAATTTCCACTACTTCTCCAGAACTGATCAGAATCTGCTGACCTCTGACAACATATATTGCATTTTGCTCCCAGAAGGCTTCCCTAGCATTTTGCTCCCAGAAGGCTTCCCTAGAGCTCAGAAGAAACAGAATGGAGCCTAAAGGGGGTGTGCAGCACCTCCTCCCACACTCCATTTTGGGGCCTTCTGGATCCCAGGGAAGCCTCCTGGAGGGCTCTTTTGTTCACAGAAGTCTTCTCTGTGGCTCAGGAAGGAAAAAGACGGAGCCTGGAGGGGCTGTGCAGCCTGGGGGCTTCTAGGCCTCAGGGAAGCCTCCTGGGGTTTATTTTTTTGCTTCCAGGAAGCTTCCCTGAGGCCCAACAAGGCAAAAAGTGGAGTGCAGGGTGCTGGTGCTGTGTCCCCTGCCCATTTTTTGCCTTCCTGGGCCTCAGGTAAGCCTCCTGGGCGAAGCAGTAAGACAGTGAGGGGAATCCCGGCACAGCTGATCATAGGAACAGCTAATCGTCAGGAGGAGGAAAAATACCTTAAGGAGTGACTGGGCAGTGAAGAACGCAGTCAGTGATGTCGGGCATGTACGCAATGTTGTGCATGCACAATAAGGACTGACTGGGTGGAAAGGGGAGGGGCAGGTGGAGAGGGGAGTGACGAGCCAGGGGCATGATTTGCCGGTTCTCTGAACTGCACAGATCTATAGAACCGGTCCGAACCAGTAGAATCCCATCCCTGGACTCACATAAAATCTCCCTCAGAGAATACATAATAGAGTCAATATAGAAATATATGCTGGTACTGTAGTTTCACCCAGTGCTTCCTAGCCTGCCATTCTTCAGGTCTGTTGGGATCACAGGGATACTCATTTCCAGAAAACATGTTAAAAGAAGGACAATAGGAGATTCAGTTCACTCTATTTGGAAGAAGCCAGATGCAGGTGGCTGTGTTCACCAGCCTGCTAAACATTGAGGATTAGTGGCACAAGAAGATATTATCCAAGAATGGGTTCTCATTACTTATCAAGGACTGGTCAAGAAGAAACCTTGCTTGATTCATTGTTCAAGGTTATATATAAATGCCTTAACCAATCAACCAGAATAGCTCAAGGTTGAATAGAAAGCAGCTTCCACAATTAATTCCCAAATGTACTCAAGATAAGGCAAAACAAGTACTATTGTAAAAGTCAGCCCCCAGTACCCAGCAATTATTATGGTGAGTCAGAAAAGAGAACCCTGACAGTGTTTTATGACCTTCCTGATTCAGAGTTAAATATTTTCAAAGATCCCCTGTATAAAATATCTGCTTCAATAAAGGCTATTTATGGTAAGCCTATTAAAAAAAAACCCTCAAAGGAGTTTTAAAACTAGAAATAATTTTGGTCATTTTAGGAAAGTAAGATTAAAACTTGAAGAAGCCAATTAAATCTTTGTTGGCAATTAAACCTTTGTTGGCTTGCTTTCGACTATGTTACTATTACCTAGTCAGAGAAAGAAACATTAAGACTGAACAAGTCAAAGCCATCATCTCTATTAATGGCAGAAATTCACTACTGCATCATCTGATGAAATCCAACATCAGTTTAAACACCTCCAATGAAGGGGAGTCCACTATTCCCCATTCATCAGGTTGCTATATTGGTATCCACACAAAATCTGCTTCACTGTAATATAAACCCATTGTTTTTTAACCTGTGTTCTGGAGCAACTTTGAATCATTCTGCCCTTTCTTTTACAAAACAGTCCTTCAGACCTTGGGAGGTACTGTGTTGCATACTAGGAATGCATCAAAATGGGTAATATTACTTACCAAAGTCCACAGGAAGAGGGGTCAAAACAGACAAGAGGGAGTATGCACAATCAAACCCCTCCCCTTTGTACATACACGTGACATCCATACACGTACAAAAGGATCAGGCCTTCAGTCCACTGCTGCAACTACCATCCGTCCTATTTTGACACACACACACACACCCCGAGACATATATGGATGCTGTTGGACAAACTACAAACATGACAGTAAAGTTTGCTTATTCTGTAACTCTGAAGAACTCACTGGCCTGATTTATAGACAATCTAAGTCATAACGTGGCTTATCCCTTTCCAGTCTATTGTGGCATATGAACCCAATATTATGTTTTAGTTTTATGAGTTAATTAAGTCACTACAGCCTATTTAAGAGATCATGGCTACAAAATCTTTAAGCCTAGCAATGTGCATAAATTCAATTACAATATTATGTCAAGATACTTAACAGCTCTCCAATATGGAAAAGTTACATGAAAAGAGCAGGCATAACAAAAATGAAATGGGCACTGATCCAACTATTTTATTTTGTCAGCATGACATTTTAAGAAAGCATTTTAATTATTTTTATTTTTTTATTTTACTGCCTTCTTGGATATGAAATGTCTGTCCATTTTATAGTATTCCTGGGTACCCAGTACCCTCATATTATTCCCTGGTAGAAGATTTAATAACTATAATAATAATAATAAAATATGATGTACTGAATCCTACATTTTTAAATTCATCTTTGTAATTAATTTGTAATTAATTAGATATGGGACTTCTTTCAACTCAAACTCTTGACCAATCAGATTTCAACAATGCACACAAGTTCAGCAATTTTGTTAAACATTTTATATCACAGGTGTCAAACTCATCATGTCACGCTGCCATCACATAGGTTTTTGTGACGTTTTTGCGAAGCTGGAGTAGGCACAGCTGGCCTGCAGGCCACCACTTTGATACCCCTGTGTTATACTATCCAAATAATACAAAGTATTTTGCACAACAGAAAAATAAAACAACATAACTCAACATGATATGTAAACCAGGGATGTCAAATCTGATCACAGGCCATATCGTGTCATATCATATCGTCTTTTGCCTTTGCATGGCCAGTGCCTGCAGGCTGCCAGTTTAACAGGCCTGCCATAAACCCTGCAGTTTTAAAGAAAATGCAGGTAAGGTGGAGGCTACCTGTTTTTCAGAGAACAGGATGTGGGGGTGCCATCAAGAAGGGACCTCTCCAGGTTTCTACCCCTGTAACCACACATTGGGTGAGAACCTCCAGAACTCCTTTTAGGGAACACACAGAGAAGCTGATTCTGGCCGGGAAAGATAATCTTGCAAATGTAAGCCACATAAGGCTTATAAGGTTAAATCAACTTATTCAATTGGGTTCACAAGCTGCCCAAATACAGCACACTCAATGTAAATTTAACAGTGCTCTATCTTCCTTTTAATATTAGCAGTAGTTGGTTTACTGTATTCTGGATCAATTGCAATTTCTAAATCGTCTTCAAGGGCTGCACTTTGTAATATGCTTTGTAGTAGTCTATCAGGGAGATGATGAGGGGATAAGTTATTATACTGTTGCATGGATATCTTGACCCAAAAGAAACCTTCAACTAGAACACCAGCTGAAGCTGGATAAATGTTCTCATAGTCTCAGCCTGTTCTGCAAGCAACAGGTATGAGCTCAGAGGCTCTTTTTATGGTGAACTAATATTTTGAAGGGAAATGCAACTCCATCCACAGCCAATCTGGGAATCTGGATCAAGTCATAAGCTGCAACTCCATCTTGCCACGATTTAATTTGAAATTATTTTGACCAACCTAGTCCCCCCCTTACAGCCTCCAGGCACCTAGTAATCATCTCCACCCCAGCCTGATATTGTGATGTATAACTGAATAGTTTAAGTGTAATAAAGATACACATAGATATTAAAAAGCAAGGGAGACTGAGTCGGAGCCTATGGCAACCTATGCTAAACAAGCCAAGATATCCACTACTTTTCTCCTATCAACTGAAGCTTATCCACTGCATTTCATTGCAACAATGAACTATTAAAGACATTTCAATTTAATTGGGGAGATAACAATATTGTTATTCTGCTCTTGGTGGTGAAATATAATTCTACTTGGTGGAAACAGATTTCATGCAATCATTCCATGAGCCACAATGGGGAGGTAAGGTCTAATCATGACACATTGCAGAAAGTCAGGGCTCAGAATCCTTTTCATACTTGAAATCCAATCAGCTGTCTGAGACAATTCCACTAAGTGACAGGGAAAATGCAAAATAATTATATCTACCCTCTGTAACTTTCCATGAATACCTTGCATCAAGTAAAAGCTGAGCTCGTTCATAACATATTTGCAATATTTTGAAAGGAAAATAATTATTCATTCATTGCTTTCATCCCTCAAAATTCTGGACAAACTATTATCTCTTATTTACCTCAACAAGAAGCCCTTTGTAGTGACAGTATAATAATTTTCTCATTTCATACCATTGCCTTCTACAGACAGAAGACAGTAGATTGTGTAAGCTTATCAGGCAACTCACAGATATAACACGCAAGGTAAACAATTATGTACTTTATTACATAAGAGTCATCCCAAAACTCAAAATTCAATCTTTTACCACACATTTTCTAGCAACATTTGGGAAGTTGAGTGATGCAATCTGGGAAATAAAAAATGTATGTCCATGTATTTTAGAAAATTGATCAAAGTAAATACATAATTGTATCAAATCAGCTTTTCCAACTAATAAATGTTATCAGCAGTCATAAGCTTTCTTGAATTGCAGCTCAATTCATCAGATATAGTCCTTCTGACTTTGTGCTATTATGTCTTTTCTCCTACAATAATTGCATCAGAATTTCTCCACCGGTTTTGTAAATAGTAAAGATAGACAGCTCTTTTGTCAAATGTTATCAGGATGCAGGTGGGAGTCTGAAATTCAACAGTTCAACAGCTTTCAAAAGAAAACCCAAGGAAGGGAAAAAAATCTGAAAAATTATGTAAATAAGAATTTTCAAACTTACAAGGTTTCCCTACCTTCTCAAAAAACAAGGTTTTTATTGATAAGGCTGATTATAAATGTAAATGGATAAAGATATGATTTAAAAAAATATGGAAAGTCTAAGTGAAACATTCTATAGTTTACTTTTTACTTTTTTTCTGTCCACAGAAAGCCCTAACCCCAAAGAAGAACTGCAAAAGGTTTAGTCAGCAGGATTATACCCAGTAACTGTAAGTCATATGCAAATACAAAAGAAGCAAATTTTTAAAAATGCAAAAACAACAAAAATCAGTCAAGAATTGGGAGAAATAGCTCATACCAAAACTCATGAATGAGCCTTTTCAATTATTTGTAGTATTATCCAGATAAGATAATCCACACAGAACAAACAACAACTCAGGAGACCACAGAACACTTCCTCAGGCCTGAATGTACAGTTTAGAGATGAAGAAATAAATAATATCAGTGAGAATTATTCAATTAATATGGAGATTGCTGGATAATATTTGTCACAAAAGTATGCAAAAAAAAAGTCATACATGGAGTATGTGTCTGTGGTATAGGTAAACATAGAAGGTGTCAGCAGTGTTTTTGGACTAACAGATCAGTTTTGAATTTTTTATATTAAGTCAGGTGATACAGAATCTGGCAGGAAGTAAGAGAAATGCTCACAAACATTTCAGGGCTTCATAGGCATCAGACTGCCTTCCCATCAGTCAAAGAGAACTATGCAAAGCTCTCAACTGGTCTATATAGCATTTTTTAAGAGAAAATAAATATATATTCAGCTTGAAATATTATCTACCAAAACCACCAACTGAAATCTGACAGTATTCAGAAACAGAATGGAAAGCTGTTTCATTTTTGCAACACTCCTCCAAGTTTAAGAAACCGATATGTAAGTAGACATTCCTTCTCAATATATTTAAACATATTGTATTTAGAAGACACACATATTCAATTGACCAAAAATGAAATCACAATTCAAGCAACCTGCAGTGTTTCTTAAAAAAAAAAGAAGAAGAGAGAAAAAGATTGACACTGCTAAGTTAAAACATGCAACTTTTCTAGAGTCAGTAAATGGCAAGAATTCAGTAACTTCCCCATAATGGCTTATGCACAGATGAGCTGAGGGTAAAGCCATAAAGAGGAACAGACTGTGTTGAGGATTAAAAGATTTCAGGTTCATTCTATACCCATTGAGATTCAAGGATAAAAGTGACTCCTGGGTGAAGAGACAAAGGCTGGCACATGACTCACTGCTCTGGATAAAAGGCTGCATTTCAATTACCGGAACTGAGGATTCGACAGTGAGCACTATTTTGATAGCCCATGCTGCTATGTGTGAGGTCACATTAGGCAAAAGAAATATGATGAGAAGGGACATCAGTTTCTGACCTCAAGCTATCATTAACTTTTATTTTCAGCTGCTATTGCTTCTAGGCTTCAAAAATGGGTTATAATTGAATGTCAAAACAATTGATAAACCTTAATAATGATAGTTTAGGATATAATGATATCTTTGTTAATGTGTATGTTGCATAGCTAATTATCCACTGCTTTAATCTATATTTTAGCAATGTGGCCCTTTGCCCACCTTTAAGGGCACGCGAAGTGCAAGAGCAATGGAAGATAGAAATTGCAATTGGAATAGCAAAAAAACAAAAACAAAAAACGGTGGCACCAAAAGCCAGACTTCAACTGGAGCACTGGAAATGTTGCTGAAATACTGGCAACATAGCATGAATGGAAAAGTTAAAACATCATTTCCTCAGCCTTTCCTAACCAGGTAGGTTTGTGTGGACTTCAACTCCCAAAATTCTCAATAGCTATGTAAGCTGGAAAATTCTTGGAACCGGAGTCTATATATCTGGAGGGTGGCACATGACTGACTGCTGGCACATGACTGACTGTTCAGGAAGGTTGAGTTAAAGTGTTGGCATTTGCCTGAAAAGACAGCAGGAAGATGGATGAGGGTGGAAGTAAAGCTGTCATGAAAAGCAGCAGAAAGATTAAGCAGAGCTTAAAATCATTGGTGAAAGGAGAAGCTGATTGATTGGCAGCCGCACAAAAGGAAATTAATATCCTTATCTCCTTAATATCATTTAAATGAAGAACTGGCATCAGTATGGATCAATGTACCACTTGAACAATTTAATCAAAGCATGATACATAAATAAAATCTTCAGTCCAATTATATTTAAAATAATGCAATATGCATTGACTTGGTCAGATAACCATTGATCTGTCTAACATAGGGCATCTGGGAAAGGTAGTTTTTTTTGTTAAAGTTCTCCTTTGCAAATTTTACAAGGAGATGCAATGGAATATTCTACATGTAAAGCATGAATTTTCCATTGGATTATGGCTTCTCCTTTTAGCTTTTGGACATTTTCAGCTTGGAGATATACACATAGCATCTAAACTGAGAGACTTGGGCATCATGATACTGGGTACTATATAAGATGTCCCCATCTACCATTCCCTCCATTCACCCACTCCCTTCACTCCCTAAGGACAATGATCTTGGTCCCTGAAACTTCCTTATGCTCCTACCCATCCACTAGAAAACCAGTGCTGCTGGGGGAAATGTATTTTATGTGATGTGCTAGAAGATAGTGGATCTGTACCTCCTCCAAGCTACTTCTAAACATCTGTGTCTGAAACCAAAGGGAGAGAAGGAGGTAAAGAAGAGGCCAGAAAAAGCCAAAATTCACCCTACCAAATGGGAGTCCAGCTGGCCCTTGGATAAGGTAGTACAGAACCTCTGGCCTTAGATTCCCCCCACTGACAGTATCTTCATCCTTTGCAGGCATGAATACAATAGTTCAGTTGATTTCTAGCATGATTTGAAATGTCAACAAATAAGCTCTTGCAACAATTTGAAATTTTTATTTTTATTTTCATCAGGAAATGGACAGATTCTAAAATTCATGCCGGGTTAATTACCCAAACACATGCAATTAATTTAAGCTCAAAGTAGCTATCAGGGAGACATGCTATCTTCCTCATGGTGTATTTAAACAATTTCTTATAATTAAATTGTAAAGTACCATCAAGCTCATGAACATTATTTAAAACCATTGTAGCTTATCAACTTTATGAATTCTTGCTTTATTAATAAACAGGCTGTTTCGTCTGTTCCCAACAGAACCTAATGGAAGGTTTTTTAAATTGTCTATTATTCTAATTTAATGTGAATGCAGTATTGCAATTACAAGTTCAAATACATATAGACAAGTAACCTTGTCAATTATTTTAATAAGCATAATTAATTGATGTATTACATTAATTAATGCTTAGTCAAATATATAGTCAATTAAGGAAATGCTATTATTATAACTGATATTTTTATGCAGTACTAAGCTAAAAGAAAATTCTTTTTCAAGCTTTGGCTAATCAATGTGCTCTGTAGTGTGGATATATATGAAAAAAACCCTACATTAAAAGGCACGGCAGACTAAGAATGAACACTTGCACTATCTAAAAAGATTCAGTAAATTAATATTAAATGTATGTTTTCAAATTCTTCAAATCTACCATTATACTTATTAATATATCATCTCTTAGCTATCAAAATTCAGTCAACAGATATAATGAATAAAACTGCACAGAAAGTTGTTTCCCAAATACGAAGATTACCAGACACCAAAATCAAAATTTAACGTCTCAGCAAACACTTGTGAAAAAGAAAGAAATCAGCACCAGAGCAGCTTATCTATGAATGTTTTTTATAGCTGTGTCTAACACATTTTTCATTCTTAAATATAATTTTTCCAATTTGGAGACTTCCTAAATGGTTGGAAAACTGCCACAAACAGATAATAATCCAACCAACACCATTAGAAGGTTCAGCATCTTTCCCTGGCTTGGCAATAATATGTACTTGACTTACTTATATTCATCTCACCAAGTGAGAAAGTTACAGAAGATAGAAAACCAAGAACCCACAGAACAGTCCCAGATTATTTTGAAATTGATAGGTATTCACAAAATCCAAAATAATTTTATTTTATCAATTTCCACATCACCTTGCAATGGCAGTATAGAGTACTACAATACTAACTAAAAAGTGAAATTGAACTACTGTGCAGCCCAATTTTAACTAACACAGTTCCATCATATAAAAGCCTTGGTATTAAATTATATATTGGCCATATGAGGCACATTAAAGTCAATAGTTGCATTTCCATTAGGCACACCTTAGGGGACACTGACACAGTTCCATTGATGCATTTTTCCTATTATTGACAGGAGAGAAATGTGTGCTGTTTCAAAATCACTGAAAATCATGAACTTCTACAAGGTTCAGGAAAGTAGAGTTGCACAAAAGATTGACATTTTCTGCTGCTGTCAGGTACAGGGGTAATGATCTCCAACATGCCATCAGGGTGAAGAACAAAAGAGGAAGTGACGATGGTACAGATTCAACTGTAACTCTGTGTTTGAGTTATTGCTGCAATAAGAACAGTACGGAAAAGAATTTTCTCAGTTCCTCTTCAATTCTGCTTGCCAAACCCAGATTCTCTTCCCCTGCATGGTATAGTTTCCTATGGTTTCTTTTCATTTTCCATCCATGCCAGAGAGTGAAGAGGGGAATTCCATGCCAGGCCCTCAAATTCTTCTGATAGTTGGATATGTTTTGATATTGGACTGCGCTCATTCTCTACCACACTATTTTAGTGACTTAGATTTGCTTAATAAAAATGTTGTCCTAATATAGATTCAGGGATTTTTCTTACAGTTAATGTAGGTATCTTTATTTTTTTATGTGTATAAGTGGATGAAACTGACAGGAAATGAAATCTAAGCAAGTTGCTAATAATTACATAATAAACCATTAAACTTTAGGTTAAGAAAGTTTCTGAAGAGGTTCAGCTCTTTGCATCTCAATGGGAATACTGACCTTGTGAAGATTCAAGTTTTAGAGTTCCATGAGCTTGAAATTCCCCTCACCAAGTATGAAAAGGGGACAGCTGCACAAGAGAAGTATTGGATCTCAGTAGCAGACAGAGTAGAGATGGTCCCAGAGGCACAGAATCCATAACTGGATTGGAAGGGGCTTTATCATTCCTAATATAAACCAGCAGGTATCAATCTTCTGAAGGCTCCTCATTCATGCAACACAGAATGCTCTCATCAAGGATTATCTTGATTGAACTTCAACCTGAACAGCAGGTTAGCAACAAGATGGAAGCTCTGTCATGAAGACATGTCCTCAACAAACTGTAAATGGGTCATCTTGGAGCTAAATCAAGGAATTCGTTGTGGGTAAACCCTTATTGTACAGGTTGTGCAACCCTAGCAGAAGATTAACAAAGTAGGGAGATTGGGTTTCCATACTGTCTCTCAACAGATGTATCAATCCCTCAAAGAGCATTGGCAGATAATATTTAAGGCCAGTAAATCTGGTATCTTACTCATCTGAGGTTTTTTTTAAAAAAAGATTATTTTCCCCCCCGCTCCCCCCCCAAATCTAAAATCTTTGTATTACATAAGCAGCCATGCCTCATAGGCCCTTCCATTTGTTATCCCTGACTCTCTGGACAGATTGAGTATGGGTAGAGTACTATTTACTCCTCTCAATATACACCATTTATCTTTCAGAATTGCTACATTTGTGCTACTAAGACTATTTTTATGATTTATATTTTCCAAACCCTTGAAAGATTCAAATTTTTCCTTTCACCTTGAAAGATTCAAATTTTAAATTCTATCAACTCCTAGACAAAAATCAAAACAAGTCAAGCAGATTCCCTTGTAAATCATGTTTACTTTTTAGCTTTAAATTTTAGTTCTCTCTCCCTCCCTCCTTTCCACCCTCTCTCTCTCATGCAAGTGCGTACATACACATACATACACACACACAGGACCTAAGACTTCTACCATTTTATTGGGAAACTTTAATTTTGTCTAACTGATATTTGCAGAAACATTAAAGGGGATGCAAAGCAGATAAAAGGAAAGCCAGTGGCAGAGCTAGAAAATAGCATGTCACATCCTTTACTTAGAACAAAACACGACTTTATTGGCAGCAGAGACTTCTCTAAATGAACTGCAGTACTGGCATGAATTTCACAGCAGTCAATGTGTCTGTGGGACAGGAAGGATAGAACTTATCTAAGCTGGGTAATATTTTGTTGTTTTTGCAAATAAGGATGATGGGTTCTATTGTTATGCTGATGAAAAAGAGAGATATAATAAGCTACAACGACACACAGAAACAATTGTATATTCACACTGAAAACAGAAAACTGTGTGTGTGTGTGTGTGTGTGTGTGTGTGTGTGAGAGAGAGAGAGAGAGAGAGAGGGGAGAGAGAGAGATGAGAGAGAACGAGAGATTTTTTTCCGTTGTGTGTGTGTGTGTGTGTGTGTGTGTGTGTGTGTGTGTGTGCATGCCATAGTTAACACAGGGCCTCTCATAGTATAGCATTGCAGAGCATTTTCAACACAGGATGCATCCCAAGGTGGAAAAAAAATCCCCAATCGGCTTTTCCTCTTCCATTTGTAGCAGACAAAGGAGGGTCATGGATCTTTCAGTTTCCGTACCTTCAAACAAACATGAGTTTGGCCACAGTCCTTCTAATAAAAATTAAACTCTGGATTTAAAAGAGTATAAATCTTGTGCAACCAATTTCCTTTGACACCCATTTCAATTCTAATTGCTACAGTATAAGGGAACACACCTCATATAAATGAACAGATAAAGCCCATTTACAGACTGGCTGATTCCAATTCTGGCAGTGCTTCTTGGAAGTTAAAAATGTCATCTTATCTGCAAATATACCGTATATAGTATTTTTTTAAAAAGATTTGATAAATGTTTCATACTTTCCAAATTCCATATTCCACAACTAGTATTATTCATTTTTTAGTAAATCCTTTTAATTGATTTAAGAATGGACGTTCCACAAGAAGATGAACACAACTATACCTCTACTACAACTAGAATGAATATTCAAAACTATGATATTTATTTGCCTAAATATATATATATATATATATATATATTGCCTAAATTTGCAGTGGGACAATATTTGCTATAGAAACCATGTCTTGAAATAAAACAAGTATTCTTTTTTTCCTTCTTCAAAAACATCCTTCCAAGAATACAAATACACACACACATACACACACACACACACACACACTCTTGCCTAATATGCACTATAATGAAGATTCTTAAAAAAAGAAAACAAGCATAGAAAAATAAAGCTGAAGGATTCTGTATTTTTAAAACTGCCTTTTCAATCAATGAACATTTTTTCGGAAAGCCTCCCATTACACATTGCTTGAATGTACCACAAGATCAGATTAGTGTGCTTGCATAATTTAAGCACTGAGATCTGGACTTTGAAAAAGCAGGATAAAAAGGCTATAGTTAGTCCTCACTTAATGACTGGTCACTTAGCAACTGTTCAAAGTTATAAGGTAGTCATCAGAGCTACTTGTGACCCATTTTTGAAGGTTGAAATGCAGCACTCATTCATGATCACGATTGCATTTTGCAACTGGCTCACATACATGGCCGTTTGCAGCAACCCACAGTCATATGATCACGGGTTTTTTTTGCCAGTTTCCTGCATTTACTTCTGATTTCCCGCCAAAAGAGCCCAGTGCAGCGTTCGCTTAACGTCTGCTGCAAAAATGCATGTAACATCAGGCACTGTTACCAGGTGATTTCCATAACTTACAACTGTAATTCCAACTTCAGTTAGTCATAAATCGAAGACTGCTTATATTGACACTTCTGAAATTTGGCATTACAGAAAACTATGAGAGAACATCATGGACAGCCAAGAAATGAAAGGAATGGACCATCAAACAAATCAACCCATAATTCTTATTTGAGGCATATTATTTCAAGATCCAGTTCTCCTGAGCAGGCTTTGAAGAGAAATTATGACCAGTAATGATGTCATCTATAGCAAAAGTGTGGACCTAAAAGTTACAATTTATATAATAAAAATTAATATTTAGAACATATTGGACTGTTTGAACTGAAAAAGTCAACAAAACAATGTTTTATTAGAGATGTAATAAGGAAAATGTTTCTTTAATACATGTTCCTATACTATCCTGCATTTATAAGTTTTGGGAGAAATTATATAAATAGATATAAGCTAAAAGTTCCAGAGAATAATATCCTTTTGAACTATATTCCTGGGATATGGAATTTCAGAACTGGTTAATGTAAATGTATTCTCTGTGCCCTTACTATGGTTAAAGACTGATATTGCAGCGCTGAAATGATAAATGTATGGCGCCATTTATTCAATGGATTGAATACTTAATTGCCACTTATGAAACAGATTGCCTATAAATGTGGACTCTGTATAGACAAATATAATGAAATATGGAACTCATTTATGCAGTATACAGATTAAAAATGATAATCATATAAATGCATTAGAAATATATACATGATGGAATAATGTTTGTATTAGATAAATATATTGAATTAAAACTGTTTATTGTTAAAATAGCATAAATGGTTTTTTATTTTCCATTTTGATACAGCACTTTTTATGTTTCCCCCCCTTCTCTTTGACAATGTATTTTTCCCCATCATTATTATTTCTGTGTTTTGCCCTTTTCTTTCTTTAGTTGTTATTAAAAGGCAGTAAACACACACACATTAGGCACTACATACATACATACATACATACATACATACATACATACATACATACATACATAGCCAAAAGACCAGGTTAGGGACAAATCACCATGTAGAAAATCTGTGTGGCTGCTAAGAATCAACATTGATTTGATGTCACATAAGCAAGCAAGCATGACATTACACAAATTATTAAACTAGCGTAATTAATTTCAACAGTATTATTTTAAACTAGCTGAAGTCCCTGAACCATTATTAAAGAAGACCCTACATATAATAAATTGAAAATTAAAAATTAAAAGATTATCACTTTCAATACCAGACTATCTGTGTCCAGATAAGACCACTGTTAGTCTAAGGACATGACCTGATAAAGGTCACTTCCAAAGGATAAGGCTTTGTCACCAGTAACAATAACAGGTCTAGAACAGCTTAACATTGTGTTTTTGATCCTTTCCGTGATTTCATTTCTCTGAAGAACAGACTAATACTATTGAAGTGAGCAAAGAAATTACCCTTCTTATAAACAGTAATGTTGTCTTGTTTGGACTAAGTTTTACCAGCTCTTCAACCAATACATTACCCTATTCATAATCTCTACCAGAAGTTCTATAGAAAAAAAGGCAACATAAAATAAAGTGTCTTTATAAACACTGCATATTTGCCATGGAGCAAAGTAATCCCATGGCTACATTCTGGAAATACTTCCATTAACTCCCAGTTCTGACAGCTAATCCAGGAGGATATTATGGCTGATAAAATGAAGTTCCTGAGACATACAGACTATACCTCTTTCTTAGCAAAAATTTCCACACAGATTTCAAGATGATATTTGGACTTAAGCCAAACAAAGTTTAAACTTCACTCATAGCATCTTTGGTAATGTCACCCAGTTATAACTGAATTGATGTAAGTCCTTTCTGCATTACTGTTAGTACGCACAAGACTATTTCAATGACACTAGAAGATTCTATAAATCTCTAACATCTGGCTACAAATTAGGTTTGCTATATGCTGACATTCATTCAAACATCCTGCCCAACAAAAGATAGCTGCTGTCATGTAGATATTCCTTGCTTCTGAATCTATGTGAAGATTTTTTTCAAAAATGTTGAATGATCTGAGGACTATTTATAAAAGATTTGTGTTGGTCCATATCTTTCAAAAAATAATTTAAAATCTCCTGAATCTATGTTTTCATTATTGGTCATTAGATGCAACAATCCCGTGATGGGATCAGCATATAAATGACTACTAGCATTAACCAAGGATTATGCCTCAGTGTGCAAGTTTTAATATCTTCATGTTGATTCCACCTTCGAATCTCAGCATCGTAAGACTAAAGCATGCTGGTTGCAGAGAATTTTACCTTCTCAGTATTTTCAATTTTTTCATGATAACATTTTATAGATTTGTCCAATTCGCTTTCAGAGTCAAGTTCTATTAAGCCTTTCATCTTGTTAAATATTTCTTTCTAGATTACACAGGGAGACAATTCTGCTGGAAAGTTCTTGTACAAATAATGAATTTAATTACAGCATTTGATTACTGTAGCAAAAGTATTTCTCTACAGTTGTTCAAACTATCATTCTACTTGCCCCATTACTAAATTAGAGTAAGGAAATAATATGGATCTGTGAAAGTATCCTTGGGCATCATGTACCATTCAAAGTGAAGGGATTCACACTCTGTGCCTATTTTAATTATAATTAGCTGAACTAGTGATATAGCTTGGTTCACATGTAAACTACAATTATTGTGCACTGAAGTTTAGTCTGATGGGTGAACCTAGCCAATGTCAAGCCATTATAACAATCACACAAGTTGGGAAAACTCTGAGAATCTTTTGGAAACCCATTTGAATCTATTTGTCTCTGGATATATATCATGTCATTAGCTCTCACATTTGTGTAACTTTCTAAACACTGAATACTATAATTATACATTTAAACATTTAAATTATACATTTAAAATACATTTATTAAAAAATAAATATTTGTGACCCACGTCAGAAACAAACAATTTACCCAACTCAAAACAAGCAAATGTGAAAATCAAAACTTTGCCCGTATATGGTAAAAAGAATTGCTTTCTAAAAGCACTGAATTATTTTTAGCATCTATGTTTCCCTATTTAAAAAGTATAAACAAGTCATATACACATCTTTGGAAGAACAGCCACCTTAGGAAACAAAAAGTTGTGTTCTGCCTGCAATCTAGCTTCACATACAGTAGATATTACAGTAAATGCCTTCATGGCAACCAAGCAACATTAGAGGATTCCTAAAGGATACTTAAAAAAAAACAATAGGAAATA
This sequence comes from Laticauda laticaudata, assembly GCA_004320025.1. Classification (NCBI taxonomy): domain Eukaryota; kingdom Metazoa; phylum Chordata; class Lepidosauria; order Squamata; family Elapidae; genus Laticauda; species Laticauda laticaudata. The sequence goes on along the minus strand of BHFT01015299.1, from coordinate 1,163 downwards.
TGATTCAATCTTGAAGCACTTTCACCTCAAACCAACATTGGGTACTCCTGAGGCAATGTTTTTCTTCTAAGAACGTCAATCAATTGATTCTCAGAATATATGATAAATAAACAATGGGTAAAATTACCCATTGTTTCTTATTTGTATCTGATAATGGAAGGAATGGTGACATACCATCTAAAGGCCCTGTCACACTGGCCGACGGATGCAAAACGTTAGTAAAAAGGACACAGCGGACGAGAAAAATGTTCTCCATCCGTTGTTATCCGCTCTCAAAAAGGGGCAAAAATTTGCATAACCAGAGCCGATAACATGGAAAGGAACGGAGGGGGAGACGCCCAGGCGGATGGAAAGTGGATGCCGAACCGGAAGCCTGGCGGATGGAAGCGCGATGGGAGCAGATGGCAACATCCGCTAGGCTTCCGAGGGGGCACAGCATAGCGGACGCAGAACGGCTTACAGCGGATGCAGAACAGACGCCGAGCGGATGAAGCGGATGCCAAAGCGGAAGCCTAGCGGATGCCTAGCGTTCACTGCGCATGCCGGGGGAGGATGCATTGCGTCAGCCCCGCAGATATAAAGGGAGGCAGCTCCCAAGCGCGTCACCATTCAGAGAAAGACCTGCTTCCAGACACATCAGTGCCTTGCCAGCCTTGCCCCCTGCAATGCCTTGCCTGCCATCTGCCTGCCAGCCTTGTGCCTGCCTTCCTGCAGCCTGCCTGCCAGCCTTGGTGCTGCCTTCCTGCCCATGCCTCTCCTGCCTGCTGCCAGCCTGTGCACAAATGGGGAAGACAGAAAGCCTCAGCCATCTGCTGCCAGCCCTGGCAAGAGACAGGGCCACCCTCCCACCCCCTGGCCCTCACTCTGCTTTCTGCTGGGCTTCTGTCGCACGGGCTCGCTCTGCTGTGGCTTGGGGCTTCTGCTGCCTTCTGCTTCTGGAGGGGCTGAGATGCTGCCTATTGGCGGTGTGCTTCTGCTGCTTCTGCTTCTGGAGGAGCTGATATGCTGCTTATGGCAGTGTGCTTCTGCTCGTGCTTACTCTGCTGATGCCCTGCTTCTGGCAGTGGTGCTTCTTGATGCATGCTGCTTCTGGAGGAGCTGATGATGCTGCTTATGGCGGTGGTGCTTCTGCTGGTGCCTTTACTCTGCTGTAATCTCTCTCC